>CAKNWT010333071.1:0-14445 GCA_932066315.1 Andricus coriarius
CGTTTATAGGCTTCAATTTTAAATTTATTAAACTTAAAAAATTGTATGCAACAATTTAAAAATTGTTCATTTTGGAACGATTTAAATTTACTTGAATTAATTCAAATTTTCAATGTCACAATCCTTCGTGAATACACATTTTTTTAGTTGTAAGCAAAGTTTGGATTATTTTAATCTTCATTCTACGGCATTTAAATTTTTGTTCAGTTTTAAAGTTTCTCATATAGTATTACATTTTACTTTGAACGTTTTTTTCAAAATAATTAAATCCTAAAGATTTATAGTCAAAAAGGTTTCTATTTTGAAAGGTGAAAATGACAATGATTTTTTTGTTGATCTTGGGATAAATTTGTCTAATCAAGTTTAATGTTAAATTAAAATTTTCGCACATACATAATAACAATTTAAAATTTTAAAATTTTGCAAGCATTGACTCTGAAGCATTCACTTTTATTTTCTATTTAAAATTTTCGAATTTTATTCTTTGAAAATTGAAGCTTATTTTATAGTAATACTATTTCAATTTCTTTGAATTTTGATGGATCGAATTAAAAAAACTATATCATTTGACGGAAAAATTACAGAAAAATTTTTCAATTTTAATAGCCCAGCATTATTAATGACACATTTCATCTTCTTTCTAGTGAAATATTCCAATTTTCTAAATTTGCGTCTGCATTTATTCTATATAGAGAGCCTCTGATTGAAAAGTTTTTTCTTAATATTTAGTATCAAGCGCTTGTAATTCCAAGTTATTAAATGTTCTTTATTCATTCCACAATTTTGAGAAAATAAGACAAAAATTTGGGTTAATAATGGATTTTTAATTGTTTATATTTTGTATGCTATTCGATATTGAGTTATTTAATATTGAGACACTTGAGATTCGAAATCAGTTAAATTCTAAAATATCGAAGTCTCAATTGATGAGGAAATTTTTTGTTTCAATTTTTGAATTTGATACATTAAGATAAAGGAGTTTTTGAAACTAGTTTTCTGCTTTCAATATGAATATGCAACTTTTCATGTATGGCTGACTTTCTCCTGAGAATGCAAAGCAAATTTAATTTTTGTAATTAAATATTTTCTCATATTGTTTGCAAAATTCTACCACGCGTCAGTTCTAACATCATCTTTGACTTGACGTAACATGAAATTGTTCCGATTTTATGGAAATACTTTATAGCAGATCTTTAAATCATTAATTTTTTACTTCATATTAAAACGATGAATTTTAAAAAGCATAATTCACAGTTTATGAATTTTTCTTTTCATCGAATAAGGTTCGTGATTCTAATTTAAGAATACTTCAATTTTAAACGAAGTTTGGAATTTTTTCATTTTTATCTATTCAATTAAGATCAAATTCTTTATTTTTTAAACTTCGAATCATAACTCATATAATTTTCAGCGATATTAGAGTGATTAAACTTGGAAGATTAACAATTTTTGGAATCCTTCAATTATCACCTGTAAAAAGGGCAGTGAATATTTTTCACGCATATCAATATTTTTTTTTATTTATAAAATCTATTCAATTACTTTTAGTGTCGTTTGCAACTTAATGATACCATTCCCGTTGATAATTGTTATCAACTTTGATATTTCTATAACTTCCATTTGAAATTCTAGTTTCAAATCCGCAATTTTGAAATTGTTTAATTTTTAGGCCTTCGATCTGACGTTTTTAGCTTTAAAAGTTCAAATACTTGTTTTTAAATCATACATTTTTAAATTTACTTATATAAAATAAAGCATTCGTTAAGTTTGGTGCGAATACTATTTGCTTGAACGATTAATTTCTTGTTTAATGTCAGTTTAAAAAACGAGACATTCCATCAAAACTGATTTTATTTCCTGAAATTCTGTAAGACTGATTAAATTCATTGAAAACATTTTAAAAATCGCGTCAAATTATTGGAATTTTCAGAAAACATCATCCCAAATCGAATAACACGTTGCGGAGGTATGAGGCTGGGCAATCAAAAAAGAAATAAATAACAAAGAAGAGTCAGTTATCTCGTTTAGATTTTTTAAACTTTTTATTACTATTTTAAATATGGGATTTTGAACAAATCATTTTAACCCAACTTTTATTTGACTTTCAAAGAATGTTTCTATACAAGAAAAAAACAATTGCTCTACAAATTCTAGTTATCTAATTCTGTACTGCAATTTTTGAATTTGTCTTTCTTGCAAGAAAATTCAACTAGCTCAGGGCCTTCATTTTCTTGTAATTTATCGTTTTTCTGTCTGTCGGATCGCATCTGGAGCCAGAGTCTGTTGGAGCGATTTGCATATAATAAGATACGGCGACTTGATGTAAATGGAACTCAAGATGAGCTTCGGCAGACGGGAGAAAGCTTGGCTTTTACGGCATCGTCTGTAAATTAGGTTTTGCCGCCTGATGCACCATACAAGTGGAAAATGAGCCTAGGAAGAAAAATGTCATTAGATAACCTATCAAATAGTTTTTCCATAAATTTTAACGAAACAGGGGAAATGGAGATTTATAAGAGTAGGGTAACATATCCTTTCTAATAAAATTAATGTATAGGTACACTATTCAATTTAATATAAAGCGCCTAAGATTTCAAGTCGAAATGTATTGTAGATCAAAAAAGAAGTCGTTGAATTTTCCACCAAAAAAGATAAATTTTATGCAAAACAAAAGTGATTATTTTCAACCACAAAGATCAATTTTCTACCATAAACATAGAATTTTAACCCAAAAATAAGAATTTCTCACCAAAAATTTGAACCTTTAAGCGAAACAGACCAACTTTTTACAAAACAGTGAAATTTTAAACAATAAAGGTTGTTTTCAACCAAAAATTGTATACGTAAATTTTAAGGTAAAAACATTAATTTTTAGCAACAAAAAATTGAATTTTCAACAATGTAGTACAATCTTCTACTAATAAAAGGAAATTTTTACAATATGGGTCGATTTGCAATAATTTAACTGAATTTTCAACGAAAAAAATATTAATTCTCAAAGAAAACTCTAAACGCAGAATTTGTGGAAATAGTTGAATACTGAGTTAATGATATTAATTATCAAGAAAAAAAAAACAGATTTTCAGCTTGAAAAAAAATTAAATCTTCAACCAAATATTTTAATCTTCTACCACAAAAATGAATTTATAATAAAGTAGTTTAAACTCTAACCAGCTCGTTTGATTTTAAAGAAAAAAAGGTGAATTCTGAACGAAAAATGGAAAAGTTGCACTTTCAATCAATAACGATTCTTTTTTACTCACAAATCAAATATTTGAAATTTTGGTTAAGAAAATTAACTCTTAACAGAAAAACAATCAATTTTCATTAAAAAAAAAACGAATTAAAAAAACACAGTTTTAACCAAATAGTTCAACCTTCAACCAATAAAATAAATTTTTAACAAATTTGTTGAATTTTCAACCAAATAGTAAAATTTTAAATCAAAACAAATGGTTTCTGAAACAAAAATTTAATAAGGGAAGAAGGGAAAAGGGAGAAGTTTCTTCAAAACAGAGGGAAAAAGGAATTCCTTCAAAAAATGGGGAAAGGAGGGGAATAGCGTAAACAGTGTGACGGCCGTAAAAACTAATATGTTACCACTTCTCTTAGCTGTTATTGCCAACTTGTTTTACGTAAATTTGCACTTCTTCTTCCTTGACCAGATTGCTCGATCAAAAATTCTCATTAGGGGAACCAGTAGAAGGTTGTACAAAAGACTCCACTCGATCCCATGATGAAGTTGGGACAGTAGTTTAAAGAAAAGAAAGAAACGGTAAATAGTTGTTTATGAGATAAGATTTTAAACGAAAACTATGTATGTAAATTATAGTTACTTTTTTCTTTATTTTTACTCTCTGCAAACGTTTAATTTACGTTAACGACTCATTGTCAGTAAATATATCAGACTATATTTGATCAAAAAAAGTTAAACATGTCCATGCGTTCGATTCCTTATACTTGAATAATAATTTAAAAAAGGAGAATAGTTTCGTTAATCAGCATGTGTAGTGTGTACGGTATCGAGGCTGATTCCTAGTCAATTCAAGCATGAGCTTCTCATTTCCAATTAAAAATTGATGTATTATTTTTTCAAAAAAATGTATAAACAATGACTTTAAGAACAAGCTAATTATACGAAACAAGAATTGTATTTGCAGACCAGCCAGCGACATTTAAATTTCAAACGTGTGTTCCACTGTCAGAGTTTTCTACTTGAAATCGTACAATTCAAATTGTTGCAATATAAATCATAAGATAAGAAAATCATCGAGCGAAATTCTTTAGATAAATAGTGGAAGAGTCTCGCTGCTGGATTTATGGTTTTTTCAGAGTATCAAGGGTATTTTGAAATAGTAAATATTACTTCGCTATTTGTTAAAAGTTAGGTGCAAATCAGTAAGACAATCACAGGACATTCAACTAATTTGTCAGATGGTTGTAGCGACACTAATTCTCATAAATCATGCGTCAAATGTTCTCTAGGAAAAAACGATTGTATCAAAATATCTTTAAATTTTGACTGTTATTATTCTTGACAGAAATAATTGAGGTATGTTATAGGTATAAAAACAGCTTATATTGGAATAACTCAAGTTCCAGAATAATGTTTAATTTTTACCAATCAATTAACAATTTACTTTTTCTAATTAGTAATTAAACTTATTTTCTAAGATTCTTGTTCCATATGAAAAATTTTGTTTCAAGTCAAATAACAGTTCTTTACGAAAATTTTCTGTCCAAAACTTTGAATATAATAATATAATAATAATAATAATATATATATATATATAATATAATATAATATTATATAATTCATAATGGAAATTTCCTATTCAAAGTCAAGATTAAAATCGCTTACAATATTTTCTATTGTAATTCAGAAATACAATAAAACCACTTTAATAAAATCTATTAGAGGAAAGTATCAAATTCTGGCAAAATTTTATGTGCAAAAAAAGGAAGTTTTGAATTCAACAAAATTCGGAATTATAACAAGTTATTTTTCAAGTATGACAAATCTGAACAGGTACAGGTTTTGTTACTTGTAATTATTTATTATTTATATTATTATTTTTACTTAAATTCATTTTGAAAATTCCGGTCCAAAGCAAAATTCTGGTTTTTCTACATAATGTTCAATTGATATTCAGAAATGTGGTGAATCCCTTTTTTTATAATATGTGGAAGAGGGCAGTCTCAAATTATGACCAATGCTGACTTGGGGCAGAATGTCGGTAATGTATTTACATTTCACCATATATTATTTACGTATCATTTTTTTCGTTCATAAAGTCTTTCTATGACACTTAAGTTTTGAATTCTGGTAAATTTGTGATTGCAAGAAGAAAATTTTTCAAATTTTAACAACTTTCGATTTGGAACGTGGAGTGTTCTAAATCAGAATTTTGGAACAGGGATTGCCTTTTCCAATCTCATTTTTATAAATCACAATAAAAGTTACTTTTCAAAATTGTCCGCTGCTAGTCACAAATTACCTGCTGCAGTACTAAATTATGATTCTCTACTAAAATTCGCTGTCCTAAAATAAACATTATAATTCTCCCCTGTTACAAACTCATAATCAAGACTCGCGTTACCGAGTTCTTGCTACGTACAAAAAAAGCTACAAAAAGAACCTTTAGTGAATAGTGAGAGAAATTCTCAATCGATTGCAATGAAAGTTAGAAGTGGACTGATCAAACATTGAAAAACAAATTTATGCAAAATGTAATAATACCCTAGAAGGTGTTAACTTAACACAGACAAATGCACATAAAAACAACCAATTTCTTAACAGTGCTCACCTAAAGATCCTAATCCATTAGACCAATTGGTAGCAAATTTTAACGAAAAGTGAGTGACTGCATATTCTCGACAAGTTTTGCAGGAATTTTAGATATCTTGAATAGTTTGAAAAATTTTACGTATTTATTGTAATAAATAGAAAGTCCGAGATGACAAAAATGGCAAATATTTCAAAAACTATTTAGGACAACAGAAATTCTTGCAATATCTATCAACAATAATAGCGCATTTTTCAGTCATATGTATGATCAAAGATTCATGTCATGAGCTAATATTAAATTAAAAGACATTAAAAAAACATGTACATAAAAAATGTACCTACCATTGGATAGTTGTTTGTTGTGTAAGAGGAAATTGCATTGTTGCAGTCTTCCGCAGTAGAGAATTGAACGTAACACTCGAAAACGTTCTCTGCATTGGAAACCTTGGCGATCAGAACTTGGACAGCATTTGGAGAGTCAAAAGTCCACTAAGTGGAATTGAGTTTCTCAAAGAACATCGAAGCACTTGTTTCGGAAGCTTAATTTACTTTTTTGTGTACAGGGAACATTTTTCGTTGAATCACTGGAATTGACGTATTGAACAGCGTAGCTTACTGCAGCACTTACATCCAGAAATTCCGCAATTTCCACAATTTTAAGAAAAATAGTAATCACAGGAAAACCGGGCTGAAAAAAGTAATATTTATATCAGAATGAATCGAAATTCTCGCAACGATATTTCACGATAATAGGAGAATCATAGGGGAATCAACTCTTCTAAACGTCTTTATATCAGATATACCATATTACATTCGACATGAAATCCTTTAAATTTCTGAGATTTTAATATGAAATATACGTCCTTTTTAAAAAAATAGTTGAATTTTTAACAAACAAAAAAAAAATAAAAACTAATTTTTAAGCCAAAGACGATATTTCAGAAACAAAATGGTAGAATTTTTAACACAAAAAGACGAATTTCTCAGAACACAGTTGAATGAATAACGTGAAAAGTGGAACTTTTAACCAAAAAAACTTATTTGAAACAAAGAAGATGGATTCACAGCCAACTGGTTGAAATTTTAAACCAAAAATATGAAACCTCGAACAATAACAATTGCATTTTCTACCAGGAAAGATGAATTTTCAATAAAAAAATATGAGTTATCTACAGGGCGGCAATTTGATCGAGGGAAAAAGTCCTGGCTATTTCCCGGTTCGCAAAGTCATTAAAATTAATAACCTTGAACTGTGAAAGCTTAGAATTTTTCTATATGAAGAAATCAATTTTAAATCGTGAATAAAAACAATTGAAGTTGAACTCTTTTGAGTTTTAAATTGTTAATATTAAAGACAAATAAATGCAACAGTCATTTACAAATTAAAGATTTTATTAATGTAACAAGCAAAATTATAAGCTTCAAAGTTTCAAAAAAGCATTCTGAAATTTCAAAGATTCGAAACTTTCCATTTTAAACAATTCAGTTTAAAATTGTTTGCTTTCAACAGTTAATTTACAATTACTTATTTTAAATCAACAGTCCTACTCTGCTAAATATTAAAATATGGTATTTTTTTAATAGACTTTGGAAGTGCAAACTTTCAATTATTTGCTTTAAAATCTGTAAACTGATTAATTATAAATAGATTCAAAATCGCCATGTAAAATCATTTATCGTTCAATTTTTCGTACTCAAAATCCAGTGCTATTTTATCACCATTGATCTAATTCATATTCACACGTTTTTTATCAGAAAAAATTAACTGTCAAGGCTTTTAATTTCTAATTGTTGAAGTCTTAGAAACTGCATCTTGAGACTTTCTAAATTGAAAAGGTACGCATGAAAATTGATTAAGACCTAATGCGAATAAAATTTTAAGTAAGAAGAAGTTACTATAAGCATCCTGGGTGTCTTCCATCATGGGTGTGAATTCACGCAACTTGGTTTCAAAAATTGCATTTTAATGTTCATCGATGTGTAATCTTGAGAGCTTCTTTAATTCTTTTGTGAGAAATCGATACTTGGACAGACCTAAGCTTCGTTGATGATATCTGGCTTTACGACTTCATTTTCAATCTCGCCAAGTAAAACTCGTCGATAACTGCAAGATCGTGCCTCCAGTCTCGTGTGCAGACGTCACGCTATATATCAAATTTGATCATTTTTTGGGCTGAAACAAAATAAATAATTGAAATATAGGTAAGGAAAAGAGTTTAATAATTTTGTTGAATAATGATGGTCATACCTTGCCAAATGCATCATTCCGAGGAGATCGCAGCCTAAAGTTGTTTCCGCCATTTTTATCTGTAATTCAACATTCAATTAGGAAAAAATAGAAAACATTATACATCACAGTCCAAAATGCTCTCGAAACAGGTACAGGTGGTTGTTTTTTTTCACATAAAACAGGAATAATAGGGCAATCTGTTCTTTTAATAAAAGAGTTGAGTTTTTGAAGCTTAAAAGTTTACAAAGCAGTTTAACTCTCAGCCAGGTAGTGGAATTTTCAACCAAAAAAGATAACTTTTCAACAACTGAGTTGAATTCTCAACAAAATAATTAACTTTTCCAACAAAGAAGATGAATTCCTGAACAAAACAATAATAGCTGACTTTTTGATTAAAAAGAACAAGCTTTCAACGAAAAATGAGGAAGTGACTGTAAAACTATTGAATTTAATTTCTTGTGCCAGGGTTGTCAGTTTGCTATATAATTTTTATTTTCAAACCACATGCGCTATTCGTCTTTTTTGAAAGGTAATCAAACAAAGATTATTAAAACTTTATATATTTTTTTTAATTGAAAAATTTCTATTTTAATGCCTTCAAAGAGAAGAATAATTTTAATTGAACAATTTCATACCGTGCTTAATCAAAGCTGAATAATGTAACATTGACATGGAACGGTGTTACTGTAATTGAATCCTTAACCAAAACAGCCTAATTTATAAATCAAAATAATTAATTTTCTGAAAAAAAGAAACTTTTAGGCCGGGAAAATTTTTCAGTCACAACAGAGAAAAATCTCAAATAAAGTGTTGAATTTTAAGGACAAAAAGTCAAATTTTCCACAGAAGAGCCCAATTTGATACAAAAGAGTTGTATTTTTCAATCAAAAATATGAATTTCGAATACAAAAATTAATTTTAAAATCCAAGAAGATGAATTTTCAGCTGAATAATTAAATTTTCCTACCTAGAATGATTTTAATGAACTGAAACCGATTTTAACGAATTTCTTCTAGGAAGTTGTTTTGATCATTTTGGGCAAGGTCACGAACTCACGAGACGACAGCAGAATACGTGCCGATTTATCACACTTCTGATTTCTTTCATTTAGAAGAAAAATATAGTTTAAATGTTTTTATTATATTCTCTTCTAAAAAGTGAATGAAAACATTAATCATTTCAGAACTTTTCACAGAATATTTCAAATGTCAACCAAATAGTTGGATTTGAAAAAAGAGAGCACTCTCAAACGCAGAATAGAATAGTATACTTTCCTATCAAACATGATTAATTTTTACTGAAAATATTTATATTATCTCATTAGTTTCTAGTAATTCAGTTTAGATTTGAGTGGAAAAACGAGAAAAAAGAAAAAAGAGGGTTGCATGGGAAAGACTGTAACGCCTGTGTTAATTAAATATGAATTTTGATCATTTACAATATAAATAATGATAATTTAAATAAACATTGAATATCCCTAGGTCTATAAGCTCTCGCGGTACCATAAAATTTCAGAAAAACACCTCATGTGATTTTTCGCTGGTATTCCTACTTATATTTTGTTGACCATGTGGTTCTGAAATGTTCACGCTTAAAGATATCCGGATTAATATTTTGTTTTTCATTCATTGAATTGGATCTTTCCAAAAAAATATTTCCAGGCACTGGAATTATTAACAAAAAAACACACAAATAGCCTGTTAAAGGCAACGTTATTATTGCACCAAACACTTTTCGTAATCTCAAAGCACAAGGCTCACGAACTTCGAGGAAGGTCCTTTCCTGACTGAGTAAACAGTTCGGCTTCTCTGGGACTGGTGGTAACCAAAGTAGATGGATATGTCGATTTTGCTTTTTGTGCCTCAACCAATTTTTAAATTAAGACATAGAAAAATAATATTAATAATATAAGTAAAATAAGTAAAATATATCAATAGAAAAACTAAATATAATATTTTCAGTTTAAATGTAATTTCTTAATATTGAAAATATTATTTAATATTATGGTTTAAATATTGTAAAATTAATTTTAAATATAATTATTTGGTGTTTACAATAGTAATTTTAGACAAAATACTGCAGCATAATATAATGAAAAATTGCTTAGGGATATTTAACCTAGAGTTGTTGAAAAATTTTAAATATTTTTTGAAATCTAACTGGCTGTGAATGTGTGTGTATGACTGAGTATGTGTGCAGAGTTTTAGTCTGTTCAAACGAAAACTTTAGAAAGAATCGACAGATTGGACTGGCCTTTTGTATAATCTTCTGGTGCCTCAAATTGAAGAAGTTCGTTAGCCAGCCATTTTGGATAAAAATTCAAAAAGTGAGCACATTTTTTAAATTTTTGACACCATGTTTTTAAGATTCGAGAATTTTATGTACGGATGTAATTAGTACTCAAAAAAACGAACATTTGATCCTGCTTACTTTTGTGATAAAACAAAAATTACTGGAGTTATAGCATTTGCGAAATTCCAAAAAACAAACGAAAATCAACATTTTAAGCCAAACAAACCACGATATAAAAAAAATCAAGATGACAAGAACATTGCTTTTTGAAGACCCTACAATATTTTCATATCCACTTTTTGAATTTTTAGAAAAATAAAAAATTCCATTTTGCGATCAAACTATGCAAGATATGAAGAAATATTGAAAATAAAAATTGTGCATATAAAAAGGTCTAAAAATTTGTTATGGATTACTTTTTTATGGGATGCCCAGTTTTTGCTATATTCGTAAAAATAGCATTAAAAATAGAAAAAAAATAAATTTTTGGATAAACCGCAGTATTTGAAGGGTGGCACGGTAAAATGAATCAACTCACATTTGGCTAATTTTCTGGAGCCAAAATATGTTCTATAAATTCTGAATTTTTATTTAATTTAAAATAGAAAATTTATTTTCTAGATTATTTCTTGCTGAAAGGACAAGACGAAAGTTTGATTAGAAAAAATTAGTTCTGAAAAAGTGGACAGGAAAGTGTTTGAGTATGTTTATTTCTATTATTTCAAATTTTGTACAACAAAATGATTATATATTTAACCAAATAGATAGATCTTCGACTAAGAATATGAATTTTTGAAAAAGTATTTCAACTTTCTACCAAGCAGTTAAATTTTCAATCAAGTAGATTATTTTTCTTACAAAAAAGGTAAATTTACAATAAAATACATGAATTTTAAACCGAATTGTAGAATTTTTAAGTCAAAAGAATCAATTTTAAACCAATAATGGAATAGTTAAATGACTAAACGGCCCTATCTTAGATTGTTAAATATTAATCCTGATTTTTTTTTAAAAGATTTAGAGAGGGGAATATGTGAAAGAATTTAAATTTGCATTTTGATACTGTACTTTGTGAAATATAATTATTAATATTCGTCTTTTTCATCAGTTTCGTTACATAATTTTAAATCCTTATTCATAATTATATTTTTGTAATACCCTTAACTTCTGCTTGCAGTATATTTTTGTGTTATTGTAGCTTAGTGAAATATATTGTTGTCATAATTAAAAACAGGAATAAGCTGAAGCAGCAATGCTAATTAACAATGTCTGGCCAGCACTGTCTTTTTCTACTCGCATCTTTTTATGGATAAAAAACACCTCTACCGCTTTAAAGTAGAAATGTCAGATATTAGTCAGACAAAGTTTATTCCTCGAGTGCCTTTTTTAAATATTCATTAAACAAATGAAGAAGGCAAAGAAAATTGTTATTCTATTTCGAGGAAAATTTTTTTTTTCAAGTGGCTGAAATAAATTACGTAAAGACAGCAAGTTTATATTTAAAAAAAGCTAAAAAAAGATATTTAATATTTCAAATCTATATACCAGACATTTTACTGGATTTAAGGTTGAATTTTTATTCTACGTTATTAAGGGTTAAAATTTAAACTTTGCTTGAAAACGTTTTCTAGAGCCGTGTTTCAATTAAATATTTGTAAATATATGTATGTACAAAAGACTGTTAGGTAACATTAAAAAGACCATTATAAAAAAATATATTCATTGTAAAAATTTATAGTAAAAAAATCTCAAATTTGACAAATGAGATAATAATCCTTATATATCAAATGAATTACTTATCACTATGAAATTTCATTTTTTCAAACACTGCGTAATCTGATTTCAGAAACACAACTATATTCCTGAATGTTAAATTTGTAATATAACTGATGGTAAATACAGGTAAAAAGTTTATTCAGGTGATTATACGTCCAAGGGTTCAGAAACTAGATGCGATAGTGAAGTAAGTACATGAATATAGATAAGTGGTTTCCGAGATTTTTTGATCTATAGATCATTTGTTTTCTATGTAAAGATTATAAATTTCTAAACAAATCAATGATATTCTCACAAATTCGACGTTGTAAGTTACAGAGTAGTTTTTCCAAAAAAAAAATAGATCATTTTGGCAAAACTGTGTAATTTTAGTTTCTAATTTACAAATTAAACATTGGTTACAAAGTAACATCTGTATTTATATAATGAAAATACAAAAATTTGGCACACACCACCACAATTTTTAAATTACAAATTAAATACTGGAAACGGCCTATTTGCCCTCGATATAAATTTAAAACAATTAAAAATAAACTAAATTAAATTACACTAGTTTACAATCATTTTATCCACCATATATCTCACTATAATTTTCTTATGTATTTTGGCCCATTAAACACGAAAATGGAACTCACCAATTTTTGTATGGAACCGTTTTTGAGATATCAATGTTCAAACTTTTTTTCAATTTTCAGAGTTCTTTCGACGTTTTTGAGTATACCTCGAGTTCTCATTTTTCGATTTTCCTAAACGAGAACTCAAATTGAAGGTAACTGAATCCTCTACAACTTTCTACTCTAAAGTTTTTAGATTCGCCTAGTAGTTCAAATGCTGGCGATTTTATTAAGTTGGCTAATATTTGCGATTTCTATTCTTCCCAGGACGATATGTGAATTGTCGAACTCGTTCTTCTTTTAAAACCCAGAAAATGACCAACTTATTAAAATCGCTAGTATCTAAACTACTGGGCCGATCTGAAAACTTTCAAATAGGAAGTTGTACAGGATTGAGTTGCCTTCAATTCGAGCACTCGCTTAGGGAAATCTGTCAATTAGAACTCAAGATATATTCAAAAACTTCGGAACTACTCTAAAAATATAAAATAAAAAAATGGCGAACATTGATATCTCGAAAACGCTTTCATAAAGAAGTGTTGTGCATGATTTTCGTGTTTAGTGAGCCAAAATACAAAAAAATCATATTAGGATATGGTGGGCAGAAAACAGTTTTCATTTTGTAAACTAGTGTTAAGAAAGAACCTTCGAATTCCTGTTTTATTTTTAATGTAATATCTGAAAATGGTCTGATTTTTAATCAAAGATTTTATAAAATAAATACTTTGAAATTGAAAAATATTGGCTTCGAAAATTTTAAGACTGTTACGACTTTCGCACGATTTGAAATCAAAATGTTAACAATTGTGTGAATGTTCGAACTAATATTCAAATTGCTGAATTTTAAAAACTATAATTGTCAATTTAAATATTGCTCATTTTCAAGCGATTTAAATTTACTGAAAATATTCGAAATATTAAAGAGTTAGATTATGAAAAAATTTGTAAGCTCAAATTTCTTGGTGAATACCTACTTTTCAGTTTTAAGAAAAGTTCCGATTTGTTTAATTTTTAACGATCCGCGTTAGAATTTCTTTTCAGTTTCATATATTTCCATTCGACATTAGTTTTTACTTTAAAATTTTCTTTAGAGTAATTCAATTTTTAAGGCTTAGTCAAAAACGTTTCCATTTTGAACGGTAAAAATAATTGTAATTTTTTTGTTCATGATACATAAAGTTTTCTGATCTACTGTATTGTCAATTTACAATTTTGTATATACATCGTAGCAATTTAGAATTTTAAACCCTTGAAATCTTCGACATTGAATCATTTAATTAAATTTTTTAAATTAAAATTGCTAAATTCGAAAGCTTTGTCTTGGAAATGATACAATTTCAAAGATCCTTGAAATTTTAAATCAGTTAATTTCTAAAATATCTAATTCTCAATCGTTAAAGAAGTTTTTAATTTAAATTTTTCAATTTGATAGATTTAAATAAAGAAGTTTTTTAAACTATTTTTTTCTGCTTTCAATATAAATATGAAACTTTTAATTTATTGCTGATCTTCCCTTGGGAATGCAAAGTGTGAAAAACTGCGGTAAATATGACCGCTGCAAAACACTTTTTTTTATTATTTCGTGCATTGAGCATGGTAACTCTAGAAAGAATTATCTGAAATCGAATAAAAACCATATTTAATAAGTACATTCCTATACGGACTTCATGGAGGAAGGGTTTAGCAAAATTTTGATTTAAAAAGTAATAGGGACGACTTTTGTAAAAATTTTGATTTCTGAGGTT
>CAKNWT010333072.1:0-10313 GCA_932066315.1 Andricus coriarius
TTGAGTCTTTTAGTGTTTTAAGAGGTAATATTGATTTTTATTTATTGTTTTCACACAACATTTTTCTGATTAATGATTTATTACAATATTAGCGTGAGTTTTAAAAACACTGACCCTATAGAGCATCACAATTTAGAAAATCTACCCCGAGAATGCTTCGCAATATGACATATGTAGTTTAAGATTTTGGACTTTGTTACTGCAAACATCTTGTTTTAGTATTAAATCCTACTAAGAATTATCAGTGTTATCATAAATAAGGCCTAAATTATGTGTCATCCGCCCCTATAATATTATCAATAAATAAGAAATATATTTATTGATATAACATTTCAGTAAGTAATGGATTAAAATATTTGGTTTGAACAATCAATATTAATATACGTGATTTTTTGTTAAGGATGGCACTTGTTCTTATATTAATAAGCCCATGTTATGTAAAAACTACCCCCAAAGAACTTTTTATGTTTTATTTAGCAGTCAATTTTAATGATGATACGTATATCAGAACTGTTTAAAGAATTTTCATTTAGGTTCAGGCATGTACATATTTCCGTTTATAAAATTGCACACTCATACACATACCCTTACACATATCCTCCCTTTAATCCTTATTGCTCAAGGCTTTCGACTTACAATATATCTTCTACAAAATAAAAAATAAATTGATATGATAAGTGTGTTTTAATTTAACTATTTGTAAGACTGCGCATGAAATTTTGATCTAATTTTAATTCTAATTCTAATCCAAATTTTTTTGAAATAATGAAAGGTTACTTGAAAAGAAACAATATCATTTCGATTTTTAAGGTACGAAGTTTTCACAGTAGATATATTCTTCTAAAAAGTGTTTTAGGCGCAACCTCTTCTTGCACCATGCACATGTTATTACTGCAAAATCACCGCAAATATTACATGAAGGTTCCATATCTTTGTTAAAACAAAAGTCTACAGGTATATCAAAATGTGTAGGTCTATTTTATGGATATCCGCTTTTATACCAAGAGTATTTGAATACGTCAATAAATCTAAGTGAAGACAATTGATTATGTGTGAGGGACAGTAATTTTAAAATGTTATTCCTAATATGCAAGTTAATATCAGACCTCAAAAGAATGGTAGTGTCAGAGATTTTTCGTTCAAAATTCTTCCAAATCCTAAAAGCTAAACACATCCAAGGGCTGAATTCTCCCAGTTCTGCCTTTTGAAATGGTTTTTAGTAAAAGGGTTTTACCTTCTGGTACTGAAGTTTGCACGGTTCTTTTACAATAGCCACTTCATGAATCTAATATTAACACAGAATTTTCTCCTACGTTAGGGAAAAATGCATCTTGAAGCCACATTTGAAGCAATTCTGCAGAAAGTTTACCGGATTAAGAGGCGTAGAAATAAATATTGTTTGCCTTTAAAAGTCCTTCTTTTACTTTTGGGTTGAAAGTAATCTTCCATCGGCAGATATGGTTGTCTGAATTGCATAGCTGTTTCCTCCACTACCATCCGTGGTGGAGGAAACAGATTAAACAACATTTTCCACAGTTTTTGTTTCTTGAAAGCTCAAAGTTCTTCCACTGTGTAATTCCAAATTGAAGCCACTTTGATCGGAATTAAAAATGTTGCTTTCCCCATACCTCAGAATTTATAATTTTACATTGTTTTTAAAAACATCGCATTCTTGTTCTATATTTCTAGTTTCATGTAAAGATGACACGGATATAAATTTTGTGATTTTTCACGAAACAACGTTATGCAGTTTCTTGAATTTCCATACCCACCAACGTGATGCTTCAAACCATGGCACGTCCAATTCACGCTTCTTTTGTAAAGCCCATCTTCGAAGATCTATATCGTGAACTGTCATCTTCGAATCAAAAGCCACCACTTTTGACTTATTCTTCCTATCTTCTCAAATGTCGCTCTGAGCGAAGGTTCTTCAACCTTTGCTGAACGGATGTAAAAGATAAACGCTTTTTCTTTCCAAAATTCCAATAGTCAACAGCTTCTTTTTCATAGTCGAAATTGACTCTCTCCTCTTGATCTAAACAACTAGGCACTTCACCATAATCGTTTTTTTCTTGTTGTTCTTCATCTTCAATCGGTTGTATGATACGTGAATTTGACTATCCCCATAACAAAATTGTAAGTCAAATAAATTTTCAATAGTAAATAAGTAATCAAACATATTTCTCCTTATAATATCTTCTATTACATTGTGTAGATGTACCTCCTCAGGTGTTATTTCTAAAGGCTGAATGCCGAGTTCTTCCGCATTAAAAGTTATTGTCAATAACGATATTATATTGAACGGATTGATTATCATTTTATGTACCAATAAATTACACTCTAGAAACACAAGCAAATTTGTAGCTGAACAAATGTTCTTTTCTTTCGGTTTATATATATGCCTGATAATGGTTTATATACATGCCTGATAATTTTATATATGCGCAGTTATTATTACGAACGCCAAAATGATAATGCCTTTATCATAACACACACCCAACTTGTGAAATACAATATTTTGTTTCTTCTGTTCATTTACTTTCGGTACATTTATTTTTTATTTCGTAGAAGATATATTGTAAGGCGGAAGCCTTAAGCAATATGTGTTAAAGGGACGATATGTGTAAGGCTAAGTGTATGTGTGTACAATTTTCAAAGGGAAACATGTACGTGCCTGAACCTAAATAAAAATTCTTTAAGCATTTCTGTTATATGTATCATAATTAAACTTGCCTGCTAAGCAAAACATAACAAGTTTTTTAGGGAACGTTTTTACATAACATGGGTTTAGTTGAAGAACAAGAAGTATAGTATAACAATAAAAACAAGTGCCATCGTTAACAAAAAATCAGTTATATTATTATTGATTGTCCAAACCAAATATTTTAATCCATGACTTACAGAAATGTTATATTAATAAGTATATTTCTTATTAATTGATGATATTGAAGCGGTGGATGACACCTGATAAAGGGGTTATTTCGAATAACACTGATGATTCTTAATAGAATGTAATATCTTGATTAATGTCTCATTTTTAATACAGTGCCTAAATAATTATGAATTATCAGGATCTTTATTTTTACCGTTTGACAATATGGAGTTATTTTTCCATTTAATAGAAGTATATATGCAGATAAAAATAAAAAAAATAATTAGCAACTTTTCCCGGTCCATCAGCTTTTTTTTTAAAGAATGATTTCATATACAAAATACAAGATACTTTGAAATAAAACAATGAACAATGCTCTTGATATATAAAAAGTCACTTTTCTTTTATTTACCTCAAATTTTTATATTGTGAAATAAATTTTTAGGTACAAAGAGATTTTGATGCAACAATAAAGCTATACAAAAGAATAAAAAAAGAAAAAACGTTATTATAACAAAATTTTCGACAATAAGTTGTATTAACAAACAAATAGTTTAAATTTTTAACTAAAAAATGTAAGTTTTCAACCAAATAAACAGTTGCATTTCCAATCAAAAAGTTGAATTTTCAAGACAAAAAGACGAATTTTGTAGAAGATAGTTAAATTTTCAACAAAAAAGTTAATTATCAGCCAAAAAAAATGAGTTTTTAACCATGAAAGATGACTATTCTCCCACAAAAGATGCATTTTTAATACAAACAGACGAATTTTTCACAAGGCAGTTAAATTTGTTGTTGTTTAATTTTTTACCAAATAGCAGAATTCCCAACCCACAAAGATGAATTTTCAACCAAGAAGGTTAATTTTGTACGCAAAAAAAAGAATTTTTAGCAAAAGAGTTAAGTTTTCAAGCGAAAAGTCGACTGTTTTGAAAAGAAGGTTGACTTTTATACCCGAAAAGATGAGTTTTTGACAATAAAGTTAATTTTTAATCAAGAAAGATGAATTTTCAACCAAATAGTTCAGGTTTCAACGAAAAAGATAAGAAAAATAAATAATGTTAGATAAGGTTAAACCAAAAATGGAGTAGTTTAATTTACAGTTTAAAAATTAATTTTGAACAAAAAAGACGAATTTTAAAACACTTTAATTAAACGAAAAAAAATAGAATTTCTGTCAAAATTTCTGAACGCTCAAGTGAAAAGATATATTTTCCAAAAAGAAGATTAATTTTCTACCTAAGAAGACGAATGTTCTACAAAATACATGAATTTTCTACTAATTGGTTCAATTTTCAACATATTAAGAATAAGATTTCAACAAAAAATGGAATAGTTAAATTCTTGGATGAAAAAATTAAATTTTAACAATAATAAAAAATAAATTTTCAACAAAATGGTTAAATTTGCATCAAAAAGGTGAACCTTACAAAAAATTAATTTTTAAAATAGTGGTTTGACTTTCAATCAAGTAGTTAAATTTAAGAAAAAAATTTTGTTAATCAAATCGTTAAACTTTCTCCCCAACAGGCGAATTTTCTATAAAACAGTTGAACTTTCTACGCAAAAATATACATTTTCAACAGAAAAGTGAATTTACAACCAAATAAAGGATTTTTCATCTACAATGATGAATCTCCAACCAAAATAATTAATTTTCCACAAGGCAGCCACGGGTCTTATTTTTAGATTTTTTGTCAGCCATATTGGATCCGAAATTTTCAAAAATTGGATCACTCTGAAGTCACAGTAAATTTTTTTAAATTTTTTGGTCGCTATATTGAATTCGTCAGTTGAAATTTTGGAATTGAGATTCGTAATCAGCGATCCAAAAAATCTTCGAAAAAGCCATATTTTGAAGCCACGAGACTCATTTTTTAATTTTTTGTCCACCATATTACATCCGCAGGTTTGAATTCTTCAAAAATTTTATTTCCAGTTCGTACTTAGCGGCACAAAAATCCCCTGAAGACTCATTTTGAAGTCACGGAACCAATTTTTTAATTTTTTGACCACTATATTGCATCCGCCATTTTTGATTTTAGAATTTTGACTTCAGATTCGTAATCAGCGACCCAAAATCCTTTGAAAACTTATTTTGAAGCCACGGGACTTATTTTTAAACGTTTGTCCGCCATATTGGATTCGCTGTTTCGAATTTTGGAATTTTGACTTCACATTCGTAATCAGCGACCCAAAAACCTTTTAGGCGTTATTTTCAGCTAATTAACTATTGTTTATTAGTTACAATTACATTTAGTATGTGAAAAGGCTGAATTTTTTCACTTTGTTTATTTATATAATCCATTAGGTAGAAAAAAAATATTTTCAAGGTTTCTTAATGTATGGCACTATGCCGCTCAGGGTTAGAAATAACCAAAACAGATGAACTTTCAAAATTAATCTTTAACAAAATATTTAAACCCAAACCTAAAATCAAAAATGCAAGTTGAGATTCAAACTTCTTTTTTTTAATATCCCAAAAGTATAATATATTTAATACGAAGTATGCTGAATTTATGTATTTCATGAATGATCCGTATAAATTTTTTTATTTATTTTTTTATTTTTTTGTAATTTTGATGCTTAACTATAATAATTATTAAGTTATTTTTTATATCATTCTGTTAAATTAATTTGGTCTTATTTCTAAACTTGAGTTGCAAGTGTATGAAATCCGATTTATTTAGTAGTCTTTAAACTATTATATAACATGCGCAAAAGCAACTTTGATATGAAATAATGGGCGAAAATTGTATTACAAGAATAACTAAAACATAAACATTTTTCAACACTTTCAAAGCGTTATCAAAATCCCAGTGTGTAATTTTTTAAAAAAGAAAGAGGAAAACTTAGTTGGCGATAAACTACCACCTTATACGTCGATTTTAGCACTGTTTTTGACTATCAAAATTTACAAAAAGGTCATATTTTGCGAAATGACCTTGAATGTCCTTCAAATAATATGAAAAACATTTATGAATCAACTTCACTCATTTTTTTTTTCTGCTAAAATAAATAAATTTAAATATCAGATGGTAGTTTATCGCTAACTAAGTTTTACTCTTTCTTTTCTGAAAGGTAGATCATTACCCCTTCTTCGTAATTACAATTTGACAACTAAACTTGATCATATATTAATAAAGATACGATATCCTACTGTTTTCAACTTTTTCTATTTTTAATTTAAAGCAAAACTAAAAAAAACTACCATGAAAAAGAAAAAAAATTTTAATTACCATTTTTCGCAAAATGACCTTGAATGACCTTAAAGTAATATGACGCACCGTTATTAAACCGTTTGACTAATTTTTTTGCCGCAAGAAATAAATTAAAACTGTTTCTCTCTAAACAAAAAAAAACAGAGGAAATTCAATTTAATCAACATTTTATTAAGAAAATGACCTTGAGCCACCGTTGAATGTCATTGTACAAATCTGAAGAAAATCTAAGTGCAATATCGAATTGTGAAGAACACAATTAATACGCGCCAGAAATGAATAATCAATGAATAGCATCAATTTAATTAGGAATGAGGATTTCTGCCCTAAAATGGCCTTGCATGACCTCTAAATATTTTTTTAAAGTTCTGAAACAAATCAGAGGTCATTTTCTCGGAAAAAGGAATAATTTGTAGGGGTGCCAAATTAAATTTAAAAAAAAGCACAAAAAAATCACCCTAATACATTACGAAAGTTTTTACCCTGTTTTTTTAGTGGGGGGGTGCCTGAACAAAGTGTGCAAGTCTAAATTTTTTATATTATAGGCCCTAGAATTGAAGGTCTGTGTATAGTATCTTATCACCAAAATAAACCAAGAAACTTCTAGGTCACATTGCGGCATGTCACAAATAGAGATCATGAGAATCACTATATACGATCCAGAGCTGTAGCCAGAACGTTAACTTATCTAGTATTTAAAAAAAAAACTTCAAATTTCATCGTGACGAATGAAGTATTCCTAAATATACCTATAATCTACATGTAACGTAAGTAGAGATAGAATATACACTTTTTACAAATCTTGATCGCATATTATTTAAAAGGGTGTTGAACGATCAGTTTGATGTGAATAGGAAAAAATTAATTCATTGTTATGATATAAATATTTTTTTTTATTAAGCGGCAGTGAAGTTTATGTTAAAGAAGGTCGTGTCTAGTTAAGTGAGTCCAAAATCCTTTTTCTCGATTTGGAAATTTAT
The DNA here is from genome assembly GCA_932066315.1 of Andricus coriarius. Taxonomy (NCBI): domain Eukaryota; kingdom Metazoa; phylum Arthropoda; class Insecta; order Hymenoptera; family Cynipidae; genus Andricus; species Andricus coriarius. Next base: position 7,074 of record CAKNWT010333072.1, read on the forward strand.
TATTTATTATTGCGATCAAAAAGTTTTGTTGGAATCGCGATGAGCAGAATTTTGTATAACTGATTTCATATATTGACATTTTCTGTTTCATGTATCTTGTTAACAAACCTATTTTTCACGGAATCGTAGAAAAAATGTTCGTAATATTCGATTTCTGTAATAATAATAATATAAAAAATAAATGTAGTACCCAGGTTTCATTGTCTATGTGATGAAAAGCTAGATGTTGGTAATTATTTTCTCAGCTGTTCTAAGCATATTTACAATGACGCGCGAATTTCACAAATAATTGATCTTACTGATGTTTAGTGGTGATAACGTAATAAAGTGACTAATACCTAAATACGAATAAGGAATAAATAAATTCTTTTAACGATTTCAATTTGCAAAAACGTCGTTTTTTAATATAGTTTTCGACATAAATTATATTCGTAAAAATAATACGAGAAACACCACCTGACTTTTGGAATCCGTATCCTATCTAAATCTTAAAAGTCTTGTTTGAACCACTTTATCCAACCTAGTGTTAACAAAACCAAAAAAAGAAGAATTTTTAACAAAAATTCAAAACCAATTTTGAATTATTTTAATGATAAATCCTTCTGTCAGTTTCAAGATATCAGTGATGAAAATAAGCCCTCCAAATTTCATTAAGTTATCTGCAACCACTGTCAAGTTAACGTGTTCACAGAAAAGTGTGACATCCACACAAACATATGTCCGGACAATTGCTTAAAACATTATACTAGACATTTTTAAATTGAGGCAGGTTTGATTAAATGAATTAATTTTTTTTACAAAACATCACCATTACAAAGCTTCCTCTATGAGGAAGCAGACTAATAAATAAGAAAATATGTTTATTTAAAGAAAATATGTTTTCTTTGATTTTGAATGCGGAAACCGTTGGTTTCCTATTCTCTTACTGCAAGGTAATTCAGATTCTTTGAAAAGAAATTTTCGTGAATAAACACCACATTTTAGAAAACAACATCATATTTCCATCAAACGAAGGTGAAATTATTTCTAATGACCTACTTTCATATTTTCTTCATTCTTAACTAGTTTAATATATTCAATAATTGTTATTATAATAGCAATGGTCAACATTTGATGCAAGATTTACCACCGGACTTGATTGGGGTATACTAGGGTTTTTGGGGTCTTTGATTTTGAATCCGAAGTCGGTTAACCTCTACCACGTCTGGTTCAAGGTCAAAGTAAGAAAAAGTGGCTCAATAAAGCTGACAAAATATGTATACAGGTTTTTGGGGTCGTTGATTCAGAATCTTGGGTTCGCTTAACCCTGTGAGGTCACCCAGAGGTCATTTCGAGGCCCAAGATTCTTGTATTAAGGAAATGCCGTTTGTTCCACTGTCAAACGTCTGCTTGAGATAGCACACGCTCCTTTAGCGTGGTGAAGGTTTATCTGGATAAAATTCAGACTCGAAGGAGGATATCTAGTGCCCATTTTAGCTTCCAGTTGTCCCCTCCACGTTTTCCAAAGACAAATCCGGAGCTCTGACTAGGAGTGTAACTTTGGGTTTTGAAAGGATCTTCATATTGATCCTCTACAACCCATAATGAGGCCTGCAATCGATCTGTTTGAGATTCTCGATCACTCCTGGCTCTACAGTTATCAGAAGTTGGGCACCTTGACTACTCGCCTTGACACCAATAACCCACGGTTGTAATCCTTTGACAGCTTGAATGAGCCAAGTTCGGGACACTTCGTCAGAACAGATAAAAATAAAGGTATTATTTTTGAAGCGGCAATTTTCAAATCTTGGGAGGACTTCGATTCGATTCGATTTCCTTCTCAAATGCCGCTTTAATTGCATTGGCTTGGTCGTCAACAAGTTTGGTTATTGGGAACCCGTCGATGACTATGGTCACTTTCAAGCGATTTCGAAGAGCCTCACTATAAGGGACTGTTGGACCCTTTGGCCACATCTTCTTCTGTTCCCTGATTTCAATCAGGGTGCTGCTATCAGAATGGTCTCTCTTTGGAGTCCGCGTCTGGCTAGTGTTTGCTTCCGATTGATTTAACAATTTGCGTTTCAACCTCTTTCTAGCAGCTCCCCCGACAATCTATCTCGTCGTGGTTTTTCCATTTGGTTTGAACTTATACATTCCAAAGTATTTTCTCAGGCTTCTTCGGTAATCTGCATCGTCACAGGGGAAGGTACTTTTTCCAGAGGGGTCGTTGCCGACTCCCCCTGAGTGTTTTGATTTTGATTTTGTTTAAAGGAACTCATTTTGTTCCCACGAGTAGTTAGGGACATCAAAGATCCGTCCCTTCAAAGCCCCGCGTACAAGGGTAAGACTGATTACTAGGGAGGTCGTCCGGTGTCCTGCGACGCCGGTAGGACATCTTCATACCCCAAGGTACCACCGTGCCAAGGGCACGTCCATTCTATACCCATGGCTTAGGGGGGTGGCCACATTGTGTGAGACACTGAATGAATATCCGTTCGTAGGACACCACACCAACGGAGGACCTAGCGTTTTTTCACCCTTCTACCATACTACAATCATACATGCTAGGAGAACCCGTTTATAGGGATCCTTTCATACATATGCAGGCCGAGGTCCGTTTGACTGCCTTGACCCACACACTTGAGCCTCTCCACCAACTACAAGCTATGAAAGCCCGTAGAGGAGTCAAGTTTGTGTTTTATTTTTGAAGGTGAAATATTTCTTTTTTCAAAAAATGCTTATGACCAATGAAAAGGGCGTAAAAACACCTATTGAAACTGTACTGGACCAAATTTCTTTCATAGCTATTAGAAGAGGTAAAAATCACCGAAATAGACGATATCCAGTAAAATCCCAAAAATGTCACCACCTCCTTCATACAACTCTAATTTTTTTGAGTAAATACACTAAAAAAATTATGCCTCATATATTTAATCGGAAATACGCTTATAAACAGGTCTAGTTGGAAAACCTTTAACTTCAATAGTGAAGAATTAAAAAATAAATAAACGGCATGTTTTTTCAAAATATATCATTGAGAAGATGAATAAATTTCCTTTTTAACTCTGGGAAAACTTAGAGTTCATTAAAGAAAGGCTAAAGAATCTCAGAAGAATGAGATATTCCAGACTAAGAATTTCATTCTATTCTGAGGATAGAATTGTTTACTGTTTAAAAAGCAGATGAAAATAGGGCTTTTAACATAGCATTAACAATAGTTTAAGACCTTAATGAAAAATAAAAAACTTTCCTACATTATTA
>CAKNWT010333074.1:438-14810 GCA_932066315.1 Andricus coriarius
CCTAAAAAAGGCTCATTAGAAAAGATCTCTAACAAATTTGACGTTGAAACCTCTGAACAGAAACCTGGATTGGGGTTTAAGCCAGGTCTCACTTAACAGGACAACGTCAAATTTGTTAGAGATCTTTTCTAATGAGCCTTTTTTAGGAAAAATACCGCGACAGTTCCATTGAAGGATGTTCAAAGAAGTCTCCTTAACCATATATTAAGGAGAATTTTGGAAGGGTGCAGCCTGTGATGAATGTGTGGTATTGAGATTGGGAAGGAACGTGGGGAGGGAACTAAAACTGTTAAGCATGGCGAGCAAGGGCGCTAGCTGATTACAGAGCTGCGTCAGAAAAGAAATAATCTGGTCAAAAGTTTGTGCGACTTGAGGAGGAGGAGAAGAAGTAAAAGGGGGTTGTGGAAACGAGGGACAGAAGTTATCCTTATTGGGGGGAGAGTTTACTGTTGCGTTGTTGTTATCAGGCAAGGTCGAAATCCTATTCAATCGATTCGAGACAATGTTTTCATTTCTATGCTTAGGGTTTTGGCGAGAGTTTGTAGGTGGGACATTTTGCTTGTTGTGGTGCTGTGCACGTGCGGGGTGTTTTGGTTTTGAAAAGGCCGTGACAGCAGAAAAGGCCTGTTGAAGGGATGAGATTGGATTGCCCAACGCAGAATCCAAGTCCACATCACCAAGGTTCGGGAAGTTGGAGTAGCCAAAGTTGGGTGCTGGAAGAGGAACCGAACTTAAAGTGGGGGGTTCTTTAAGCAAAGAATTCACATCAAAGGTGGAATTATTGTTTTGCGCGCATTTTTTACCCTGATAATAAAGACGTGTGGCATCTCTGAAGGGGAGGTTTTTGTAAGCCGCGATTTTCCTAATCGATATTTGATCTTGATAAAGTGGGCAGTTTTTTTCCGAAGGTAAGTGAGAGCCTTTGCAGTTAAGGCAGACGTGGGAATTTTTTTGGGGGCACGTAACTCCTGATGCATGAGGAGCATCACCGCAGAATTGACAACGAGGATTCTTGCACTGATTTGCTACATGCCCGAACCTACAGCAAGCAAAGCAGATTTTAGGTTGGGAGATGTAGGGTTCAACTCTAATTCTTAATTGGAAGATGTTGATGAAGTCCGGGATTTCTTGCCCTTCAAATCTAACCTGCATTGTTTTGGTTTGGACGAGGTCCCCTTTGTCATTCTTAAATAGAAAACGACGAGCACTTAGAACCGCACATTTAGAGCTAGTAACCGAATGTTTAGTTATGTCCTCAGTAGTGATTTCGAAAGGAATATCACGCACGATGCCTTCGCGAGCAATCCGATAATTCGGAACAAAAGCAATGAGATCGGATCTGTCTAGAAGTTCCTTACTCTCAACAATCTTGTTCGCACATTTAGCGTCGTAGCATTCGACGAGGACTCGAGAGTAACCCGATTTTTGAATATTTTTGATGAGGCCGGGAAAGGAGGTGTGTAGCGTTTTTCCCACCACCATCACATGCTTAGAATTGCGCTTATCTTTGGGTTCTACCGTTACGAAAAAAGGTCCCTTGTTATGGATTGTATATCGATTTTTAAGTAGCTGTTCCTGGGAGTTGAAGACTTCAGAATCAGTTGTGTGCTGAACTTTACTTTTTTCGTTATGAGAAGGATCATTGAAGTGAGAGGAGCCCCGCTTCTCCAGTCTCCTGCTTGTAGAGTTAAGGTTATGAGAGGGGGGTTGGGTTGGGAGGTGAGTCACATTATTTGGATCTTGTGAGTTTTGAGAGTGATGGAACTCGTTGTTAAGGTTTTTAAGAGACCTATCTAGCACATTTGCGTCCAAACTTACGATTTGATCCAAATCTTCAAAATCCATAGCGTTGTTTCCTGAGCCTACGTTATTCAGGGAATCCGAGGTCCCTGTTGCATCCGCCATTTTATGGCGCTGCGGCCTTGTGGCCTTATTACTCAAAAACCACCTACCTGCGCTCGGTGAGATTGATTAGCGATCCAAGAGTGAAGAAAGGAATAAATGAAAAAGAGGAAGAGGCATAAACTCTTAAAAGGTACGTCACGCCAAGCTGGTTGGAGTGATGATATAGCCTTGAGAACTCAAGATCACAGAACAGACGAACTTCCCTTGACCACGGTCCGAAAGCGACTCCTCGTTGAAATTTGTCTACGACCATGATTCATGCTTGAACGAACGTATCCACGAATTAATGAGAATCTCTCCCCCTCCTCCGTTATCTCTCCCCCTCTCCAAATAATGGAGTTGTCATTTAAATGTAAAGCATTTGCAAACACTGAACGTGTTGAAAATTTGGTTGCTGCGTTTTCTGACTACTTATTTCTTTAATTTACTTCTTCGATCAGATTTGTCTCTTTTTATTAGCGCAGTTTGCAATAAGAAAGTAATAATAAATATTTAGAGAATTACTTCATCACTGAAATGAAATAAAATTACGAGAATTATTAAATGATATTCAATTATTTTTCTTCGTACGCGCAGAAAAAAAATCTGCGAAACCTACAGTTTTTTCGGTTGAAATAGGGATAGCATAGTGAAAATTACAGAATTTTCTTTTCAGTCATTTGATAAATTTACGGATATTTTCTGTAACATTTGCTGAACTTTTCTGTTAAATCTGTATCTTCAAATTGTAAAATTTAATCAAAAAGTTCGTAAATTCTACAGAAAGTATTCGTAAATTAATATAATTACTGAAAATTCGGAGCAAGCTCTGAAGAAAATTCGGTACGCTTGGCAGAAATGCTATGTGGTCCCTATTTTAACTGAAAATCCTGTAACTGTAACAAACTCATTCTTCTCCGCGTAGGAAAAGTGTATGGAAATTATTTAATATCGATTCGCATACTTTTTCAAGTACTGATCATAGACACCTTCTTAAAAATATTATGTCACTGCCACTATTGAGACCTGTTAAGGAATGTAAGCATGTGAATATTGTTGTGAAGCAGTGGAGTAAATAATATAGATCACCTTTCTGCGTGCAGTGAGTCATTTTCGCAAATCAATTAACTATTATTTTAATTATTGGAAACAACTTATAATAAAAGTAAACTCTAAATATGAATCAGTGAGAAATTCACTGATTGAAATAGTAGTTGGACATTACACTGATTAATCAGTGATTCCGGACTTTTCACTAATCAATTCAGTAACACCAGAGTAAATCATGCGTGACATAACCTCTAAGTTTTTAAGTTAAACGTTGTTGTTATTCTTTTACTTAAGTAGCAAAATAATTTTTTTAAGATATACATTTGTAAATTTTCGTACTATAAGTGTGCTGAATTTTCTGCGGGAAAAATATACTCTGACTCGTATAAAAAGTACTTACTAGTCGGGTGTGTACATGACAGTCGAATCTTGAAAGTAAAGAAATATGTGAGGTTTTTTGTCATTTAGAATCATTAGAATCTTGTTACTGCAAAATGCCCTCATTAAAAAGAAGAAGAATCTAAGAAATAGTTGAAGAAAATATGTGGTCAAAAAATGACGTAAAAAATTTTGAAACGATGCATTCGCTCAAACAGAAATCGTGGTCGGAAGCTCAGGAAAATTATGCGAGCGGGAAAGAGAGAGAAAAGAGGGAGGCGGGCAGTGCCCATTTCATCCTCATGTCAGCGGGGGTCCTTTGTACTGACGACGAATAAAATACGAAACATAAATTTTTTTTAATTTTGCAATTAGTAATTTGGAAATATTATATTCGAAATCTAGGTTTGTTGGCGATTCCAAGGATGTGTTACTTGACTTCGTAAGTTGAAGATTAGAAGTGTTTGTTAGGCCATTTATAGGATCACCGAAATTGAAGAAATTGTAAACTTTCACAAATTTGTACACTATATTTAAGTAAAGTAGATATCTTTTGGTAAATTGAGTTAACCATTAACCTATAAGTCAGTGTTCAGAAAATTGTGGGGCTAATCATAGACTTATATACCAATTGCAATTGAATCAAAAATGTTTTAAATATTTTTTAATTGAATTAATTTAATTTAAAAATCATTAGATATCTTTCATTTCTTTTCAGTGATGACGAGATGTAATTCGAGAAAGAACATTTCAAGGACTGCACACATTAAAAATTCGTCAATTATTAAGAATAGGGATATTTTTATTTATTCTTTCAGAGTTCTTATTTTTTATTTCTTTTTTTTTGTTGTTGTCTTATTTTCATTCGGCTTTATCTCTAAATGTAGAAATTGGGAGATTATGACCACCTAAAAATATGAATCAATTTAATCCTCATGAAATTACTTTATTAAATACGATTATTTTGTTATCATCTGGAGTTACAATGACTTGATCCCATCATTGTTTATTGTATGGAAATAAATTTAAAAGATTAATTGGGATATTACGAACAATTATAGTAGGATTTTCATTAATTCAATTGTATGAATATAATATAATATAATTATTTATAAATATTTTATTAATTGTAATTAGTAGATTATTATTATTATTATTAAATTTTTTTAAGTAAAAAAAAAATGCGTAATAAATTAACTTAATTTGAGTGTGGATTTGATAATATTTCACTATTACGTTTACCATTTTCTATTCATTTTTTCAAATAGAATTATTTCTTTAATTTTTGATGTAGAAATTTCTTTCATTTTTACAATTATTAAATTTTTAAGTTTAATAAATTTTTATAAGAAAAATATTCTTGTAATTATTATATTTATTTTAATTATTGGCTTATATTATGAATGAAAAAAAGGATCATTAAAATGATTATAAAACATAAATTAAATGTTAATTAATTGTTTGAATAATATTTCAAATTTAATCACATTCAATTTGCATTTAAAAATCATTGTATAAAAAACTATGTTTGAATAACACTTAAAATTTAATAACATTTTATTTGCATTCAAAAATTATTTTCGAATAAAACTGAAGATTTAGAATTCAATTTCGATTTAAATTTATAATTATTTAATTAATTTCTTCAAAAATTATCAAATATTGATTGAATCTAAATTAGAGGTAAATTATTGTTAATAATTTAATTGATCATTTAATTAAATTAAATTATTAACAATAATTTAACTCTTATTTGGTTTCAATTAATATTTTATAATTTTTCAATAAATTGATTAAATAATTATGAATTTAAATCGAAAGTAAATACTAAATGTTTAGTTTTATTCCCAAATAATTTTTTTATACAATAATTTTGAAATGCAATTTAAATGCTATTAAATTTTAAGTTTTATTCAAAAATAATTTTGTTATAAAATACTTTCTAAATGCAATTTAAATGTTGTTAAAATTTAAATATTATTCAAAAAAATAATTAAAATTTAATTGATTTTTTATAATAATTTTAATGATCCTTGCTTTCATGATTAAAATATTTATAAATAATTATATTATATTATATTCATAAAATTAAATTAATGAAAATCCTAATCCTAATATAATTGTTAATAATATCCCAATTAATCTTTTAAATTTATTTTCATATAATAAACAATGATGGGATCAAGTAATTGTAACTCCAAATGATAACAAAATAATCGTATTGAATAAAGGAATTTCATAAGGATTAAATTGATTTATACTTGTAGGTGGTCATAATCTTCCAATTTCTATATTTGCAGATAAAGCAGAATGAAAATAAAACAAAAAAAACGAAGTACAAAATAAGAACTCCGGAAGAATAAATAAAAATATCCCTATTCTTAATAATTGACAAATTTTTAATGTGTGAAGTCCTTGAAATGTTCTTTCTCGAATCACATCTCGTCATCACTGAAAAGAAATGAAAGATACCTAATGATTTTCAAATTAAATTAATTCAATTGAAAAATATTTTTTAATTTTTTGATTCAATTGCAATTGGTATATAAGTCTATGATTAGCCCCGCACAGGGCCCCATTTAGCACGGGGCCAGCGGGGCCATGGCCCCCAAAAATTAGGGGCCCCCACAAATGTAACTAGTTGGCAAATAAAAATCGCTGCGACATGCACACACTTTTGCATCCACTCCTACTTCGATGACCTTTTTTTTTATTATTTTTTTTTTAGAAGCCAGCAAGGAATTATACTTCTTGAGTTGGCTAAAAGGCCTCCACATTTTCACCGGCCCTAGGGCCCCTACAACCCTAAATGCGGCTCTGGCCCCGCAATTTGTGAAAGTTAGCAATTTCTTCAATTTCGGTGATCCTATATATGGCCTGACAAACACTCCTAATTTTCAACTTACGAAGTCAAGTAACATATCGTTGGAATCGCCAACAAACCTAGATTTCGAATATAATATTTCAAAATTACTAATTGCAAAATTAAAAAATTTTATGTTTCGTATTTTATTCGTCATCAGTGCAAAGGACCGCCGCTGGCATGGGCCGACAACAGACGCTGACGAGAACTCGGCTAGGTGAGGGGGAAGTTCGGTAGTGGGTGTAAAACAAGCAGGTAGAGTGGTAGACGGCGATGAAATGGGCATCTGTGAGGCCGTAGAGTCGTAGACCGAGGGTAGAATGAAAATATGTTATGCCGATATTATCGGTTGCAAATTAGCTGTACCTAACTTCCCCGGACCGAAACATTTACGGAAAAATAACTAGATTTGTGTAAAATTTGCCCCCCCCCCTTTTTCTTGCAAATATCCACGTTTTGAGACGTATGCATGAATGTAGATTTTTATTAGTCTGTTAGCACGATAACTTTCGAAAAAATTTACAGATTGGATTGGGCTTTGGTATACTCTTTAAGTGTCCTACAATGAAGATCAAGTTCGTTAGCCAGTCATTTTTGATAAAAATTCAAAATGTGAGCCCATTTTGAAAATTGTTTAGAACACTTTTTTTTAATATTTAAAAATATATGAACGGATATCAATAGCACTCAAAAAGGCGAACAAAATATTCTCACGACTTTTTTTGATAGAAGAAAAATAACCGGAGTTGTAGCATTCACAAAATTGCAAAAAACAAACAAAAATGAACATTTTAAGCCAAAAACGCACGATATGAAAAGAAGTCAGGAGGATAAAAACCTTGCTTTTTGAAAACCCTACAATATTGTCATAACAAGGTTTTGAATTTTTTGAAAAATCAAAAATTCAAATTTTGATCGCACAAAAAATAATCAAAAATTCAATTTTGTGATCAAACTATGCAAGATATGAACGATAAGAAATTGTACATATAAAGCTGATCCAGAAATTTGTTATTGATCACTTTTTGATAGGATGCATAGTTTTTGTTTTAATCGTGAAAAATCACATTAAAAATAAAAACATTAAATGTTGGGAAAAACCACACAAGAGACGAAAAAAAATTAATAGACAAAAGTTGTTTGACAAAAAATGATCTATCAATTTTTTATAAACTTTTGTTATACAAATTTTCTTAGAACCACTTTAGGATAGGATGCGTATTTTTGGTTCAAATCGTGAAAAATAACATTAAAAATAAACAAATTACATATATGGGTGATTCTCCACATATAGGGCACTTTTGTGTCTCGGACCTCTAGTAACTAAACTAATTAGTGTTTCTTTATAGAATTTGGCTAACTTCTTCACTTTAGCACAATAAAATACTTCCGTAAGTCTTCCGTATGTCTTGGCAAAATACTCCCAAATACTCGAAAAATGCCCTTTTGGGATGTCTCCACATACGCGGGGCCAAGTTTAGAGATGTGTATTCAATACATAGTGAATTATTTTTGAACTTATAATTGATAGTTTAAAAGTTTGACTCAAAAACTATAAAATTTATAGGAAATGTTTCAATTTATCTGATATATTAGTAGAGAAAATTTAATTATACACGTGTCTCCCTAAATGTTTTCGATGGTTACGGTAAACGAATCTCCCATACCTTTCATCAAATTTTAATCATTTTTTAAGTCTTATCTTTTCACAATATCTAGAACAAAAGCCACACTACTCATTCGTCAAAACTTCATACTAAAAAATTAAGAACTTTTTTTGCAAAGTAACAAAATGGATCCGAAAATGTGGCGTATTTTTATTAGTATCGGATACCGTAACTGATAAGAACTTTCATATTTCATAATAGAAATCAATGAAAAGATGACAATGCCGTGTAGCATATAATAAAGGAGTGTTCGTCAGAAGGATTCATTGATTGAGTTTGTTTTCAAAGCGTAAAAAGTAATTTTGTATGGTTTTCGGATAACGTATCATCGGATACCATAACCTGCTTTTCGCTGTCAGGGACAAAACGGAGCTTATTGAAGCACTTTTCCAACTAATTTTATTAAAAATTCACATAAATCGAGAATTAAAGTTGTTATATCTACAAGTACTGGGCACAAAAAATAAAGCGATTAGATGGTCAATAATTGTAAGAGAAATAAATATTTTATAATCTTTTTGAAAAGAATATTTCAAATTTGAAAAAAAATTAAATTTTGTAAAAACTTTGCATTTTTTAAACAAAACTATTCTTCCCTGCTATGTTACGTTTAATATGTTAATATTTTACAGTATTGTTTTAAATTACATACAATCAGAGAAAATCAGCCGGAAAATCAAAAATTGAAAACTTTTGTATGTGCTACAGGTCCTTCAAGTGGAAATTAAGCGTGAATATTTATAGAGCCTATTTCTTTAAGGCCAATGGAACCTAACTATTGTGAAGAAAAAAACCAATTAAAAAATTTTTCCAAAAAAGTTGCCCTTGCCAAGAATTCCCTGTCTGTGGAGAATCGCCCATATGGAAATACAACACACGTTGCAATAAAATGTTTAATAACAACAGTTTTTTTCTCATAGAATGCGCAATTTTTAAATTTTCATCCAGAGAAGGTATTAGATTTGTGTAAAATTTGACCCCGGTTTTTGTCAAATGTCCACTTTTTGAGACCCTCCGAACCCGAAAAACAAGTTTTTACGAATGTTTCTCTCTGTGTGTATGTATGTATGTGGGTATGTATGTATGTATGTAGATGTTTAGTTTGTAGCACGACAACTTTCGAAAGAATTGACCGATTGGATTGGCCTTTGGTACATTCTTTTAGGCTCCTAAACTAAAGGTCAAGTTCGTTAGCCAGCCATTTTGAAAAAAAAAAAACAAGTTTTTGGTTCCATGCCTAGAGGTAGTCCGGGAATTGGTAGACGGTTACATATAAACTCCTATTTACCTAATTTTTAAATCAGATATCGAGCGCGAAGCGCGAGTGTCTTGACGAGTATGTGTTCCTCAAGGTCGATAGAACCTTAAGGAAATCAGTTCTTCTTGTTATGCAAAACTGACATAATTAATCCAAAAGCAGGTCATAACAATAGTGAGCACACGAAGTGCGAAAACCTAGAGAAGCCGAGCTTAAAGCCGAGCTAAGGCGCGCTCAAACTTGCGTAAAAAAATACGTTTTGCAAATTTTATTCAGAATCGTCAATATTAGATTAATCGTGCTGTTACTTAACGTTTCTCTTCACAATTAGCTATGCAATACGAATAAAATATTACTTTTTAAATATCAGCCCCATAAGTCTGTTTTATAGGGTCTCAAAGAAAAAATGGGGTTTGCGAGGTTTTGGCGCTTATTATGATTTTTTGTCGCGTTTTTATTTTAAGGCAAATTGTTTCTTATACATGAAATACTACTGTATACTGATAATTAGATGTTTAAATAAATTGTTTAAACAATGTATTATTGTTTTGAACAATTTTCTCTTAGAATAGAGATAGAAAGTCGCGGTTTTGAAAAAAGTTTCCATTTTTTATCCAATTTTCAATTAGAACGATGTGATTCTTGATTGATGTAAACAAAAATAATGGTTTGAACAATTCATTAATATTGTTAATGATATTCTCTTCGAATAGTACTAGCAAGTAGCAGTTTTTTCAAAAAATATCTACTATTTGTCAAATTTTCCATTAGAGTGAGGTAAATAATTAATCAATTGTGTTATAACACAATTGATCGTTTAAACAATTTATTATCATGGTTAATAATATTTAGTTTTAATACTGCCAGAAAGTTGCGGGGCTTTCTGAAATTTTCAATTATTTGTCTACTTTTTAGTTGGAGTGAGTTATAATGAATGAAATTGATCAAAAATAATTATTTGAACAAATTATCATCATTTGTAACTATCTTCTGCTTTATCAATGCTATAGATAGATGCAGTTTCTTCTGAAATTTTTAACTTGTACCCACTTTTTACTTAGTAAAGTGATAAATAATGCAAGTTAACCAGGATAGTTGTTTAAACAATTTATTATTGTTCATAACTATGTTTTCTTAGATAAGTGCTAAAAAGTTGCGGTCTTTTTTTAACTCTTGAACTTTTTGTCCACTTTTCACTTAGTGAGGTAATAATTAATGCGAGTTAACAAATAAGCTTATTCAAATATATATAAATAAATATAAATACTTACACGAAAGAGTGTATTTGGAAGTATGCTCTGCAGTGTAAACTTTTTTTTTGTGTGGCACTTTTCACTTACTTTTACAGCACAACTATAACGTTTGCCGATGACGGCTTTCTGTAAACTAACGCAAATTGAAAATAAAGAAGCACCTGGAAGAGAAATATGTCTTCGAAATTATGCCACCTATATAGAGAGAGGAAAGTAAGCATTGACCGAAAGGGTTAACTTCTAGCTAATTTCTAGCTGTGCATAATAGTTGTAGGTATACGTCGAAGACATTTAGCCAAATACGGCATTTACCCTCCGCAGAGTTGTCCTTTCTTTCGTCTAATTGTCTAATTCCCTGAATCCAACGTGGCATTTAGCCGTCTGCATGCACTTACGGCTAAATGTCTAAAGTAATCTGGGCAATGAGACGAATTTCCTTTTCAACCAACAACCATACATTTATTTGAAATCAGAAAAATGCTATATCTGTTGGTCGCTGTATTATAAAAGGAAGGAAAAAAAGGAGGACTCGTTTTAAAATACATATAATTATCTTTATTACCTTATGACGATACATTCAAAGTTATTCCCAGAGATACTTTTTATCTGAAGTTGGATAAAACCATTGAAAACAATTGAAAACTATAATTATCCGATGACAGATAATTGTAGGAGTCAAAACCATTAATTTTCAAACATAAAAAAGATGAATTTTTAACAAAATAGCTGAATTTTTAACCAAAAATATTAATTCTTCACTAAAAAACACGATTTTTCGACAAAATACATTAATTCTCAACCAAATGGTTGAATTTTCTGCTAAGACTGATAAAAAGGAACCCCGTAATCCACTCCCTTTTTTGCGCCCAACGTCGTTTTTGAAGGAAAGAAGATAAATTGACACAAAAAAGCTCAAAATAATCGTCAATGCATGCTGTAACCGGGTTTTTCATAAGTTTACCCTTTCAAACCCTTTCAAGACTGGAAAGTTGAGAAACTACCCCTAATTGCGAGTGAAAAGTACTTCATGCATAAAACCGTGATTTAAATAGCTTTTAACTATGTTTTTATGTAGGTACGTTTGCGTTGGTATATTAACGTATAGTCTCCATGTCCATTCTTCTTACATAGCACCATTTCAACCACTAAAAAAAACCTACAACTACCCCTATCAGGGGGTGGAATGCACACCGGTACTATAAAAGTAGGTAGAATAGTTTTCAATAGTTTTTCATCAAACAGTGACGCTCGGACTCTTGAAAATTGAAAAACGACCCCTATCAGGGGGTAGAAAATACGTCACAAACAAGAATGTGTATATAAAATATTTTAAAATTATTCTTGCCCCCCCAGAGATAGAATCAAGTAGTGTCCATGTATAATAACTACGTTAATAATGTATAATAACTACGTTGGCACCATTTAAACCCATAAGAACCGAAAAATACCCCTATCAGGGGGTAGAAAGTGCTTCATGACCAAGAACGAGGATAAAATAGGTTTTAATTTTTTTTCTATAGATATGGTCACGCTAGTCCCAATGTATAATAACTTCGCTATTATTCTTACATAGCACCATTTCAACCTCCAGAATTATGAAAACTACCCCTATCAGGGACTGGAAACTACACCGGTACTATAAAAGTAGGTAGAATAGTTTTCAGTAGTTTTTCATCAAACAGTGACGCTTCGACTCTTGAAAATCGAAAAACTACCCCTACGAGGGGGTGGAAAATATGTCATAAACAAGAATGAGGACAAAATATTTTTTAATTATTTTTTTGTCTAGTGATCTTCATTGAAAATGATGTTTTTGGCTTAAAAGTCGTCTATTTCATTTAAAATTCATCTCTTTTGGTAGAAATGATATATTTGGTGATTGAAAATTCAACTTTGTTTTGAAATTAATAATCGATTTTCGTTACAGATTCAACTATTTCGTTAAATATTCGTCTTTTGGCTTAAATATTAAGCAGTACTATTTTCGTCGAGAATAAATTTGTTTTAGGTTAGAAATTCAACTACTTGGTGGAAACTTGAACAGGTTTGTTGAAAATAAAAATTATTTGGTTGAAGATTATCATGTCAGTTGAAAATTCATCTTTTTGTTTGAGAATGAACCTATGCAGTTGAAAATTCTTCTTTTGGTTGTTGTTTGGAAATCAATAGATCTAACCGAAAAAAATATTAACTTTTTAGTTGAAAATTCATAATTTTTATTTCATGGTTAAAAATTCTTCTTTTTTATGCGTAAGTATTATTTTGTAGGTCTCACGGTCTTCATTAAAGTAAAAGAAGAAACAAACAAAATTTCGAAAGAGTTCGTTTAATAATCGCTTTTTTATTATGATTAATAAACAAACGCTTTAGAAATTTCGTTTCTTATTTCTTTTACTTTAATGAAGACCGTAAGACCTACAAAATAATACTTATACGCATATTTACGATGACGATCGAAGAAAGGTTTCATTTGTTTCTTATCAAATCTGATTATTAATCTCCTTTTTTATGTTTGAAATGTAATGGTTTTGACTACTACCATTTTTTTTCATCGGATAATTGTAATTTTCAATTGTTTACAACGGTTTTATGTAACTTCAGGTAAGAAGTATCTCTGGGAATAACTGTGAATGTATAAGGTAATGAAAATAATGTTGTTCATTTTAAAAAGATTGCTAACTTTTTTCCTTCCTTCATTTTTATATTACATCGACCAATAGTTACATTGCCTAGGCTACTTTGAGCATTTAGCATTTAGAAAGGACAACAAAATGGCAGCAGGTTCCTTGAAAAGTTACAAATTTCATTTCCTCAATAAGCACAAACTTTACAATTTTCTTCTGGAAATGATAGAGAATTGAATTATTTTGAGAAAAATGCAATTACAACCGTCTTTATGCGCATTGTGCATTTTAATTCTTCACATTCTTGCAGCAACTTTGACGAAGGACACAAAGGGAAGTAAGAAACATAAAATTTTTGCGAATGGTTTTTTTTAGGTAAAATGTATGCTTCAAAAAGCACGCATCATTTAAATAATCGTAAAATTATTTAAACATTTGATTGTTATCATTAAATAAAGAACTTATGATGCCTTGAAAATACGTTAATTTCGCGAATCACCTGGAAAAAAATGTTGAAGCCAATTCAAATTGTTCAAACAATTGAAAATTATTGTTCAAACAATTGAAAATTAGTTGCAGATGGCTGGATGTTTTCAGGGCCATTGCGTGACACCCCAATGGTCGTGCCGAGTCAGCATTTTCGGGTAATTCGACTATAAAGTCGGCTAGTCGGCAAAAAATGGTAACTCGTCGGAAAATCAAAATCGTAAATTCCAATTGTTCGAGTGGGCATTTATGGCAATGCTCACCCCCCAAAACTCCAGACGCTCGCTACGCCCCTGCATATTCTTAAATGCCCGATTAATGATTATTCGTGACCAAAAATCTGCAAAAAGCGTTAATAAACCCAAATATTACGTGAAATTGAAATTGGTCACTTATGGGTTTATCTTTAGAAACCCAGCATAAGAGTAGCTGAAAGTCATTCACCCTCAACATGTATGATTGTATTTTTTAGTGTTTCGAACATTATATTGAAATACGGAAGCATATTAGGTATTGTGTATGAAACATTTTTACACTCTAAAAAAAGATTTGTATATAAATTAGAATAAGAGAATAGTTGTAAGAACTGTAAATTGTAAATTGTACATATTGTAATTCTAAATTGAAAATGGTAGCTGTAAAAATAGTATGTATGGTATAAAATGAAGCAATTCAATTTTGAGGTATGGTCCTGGTTTCAACGCCGCATCTGTATTAAATGTAATAAAAATTTCACTTCTTTAAATCTTATCAAATATTCGCAACTGAAGTAATAATCTGAAAATCGTTGATTGAATTGCTTTTTATGATTAAAGTGCAACGTACATGTGGAACTTTTACCAAAATGTGTCTTGAATGGTAAAAATATTATGTGAGTGCCGTTGATTGTAGGTTCGATCTGTTATTTAT
>CAKNWT010333076.1:0-36862 GCA_932066315.1 Andricus coriarius
GAAACTCCCACAAATTGTATTTACTAATGAGAATTGTTATCTATAACGAATAAAAAATCTAGAAATAAAATATTTCCATTTAAATAACAATGTAACATTTTTAAATTAGAATTGATTTCTTATTAATTAAAAATGTATAACATGATTTTTCTTGATTTTTAAAACTAATCAAACCTTTATCAGTTCTCTGAAACCACCCAAAAATCTGTGTATGGAACCTGATCATTTTTCTTTACAAAAAATATCTTGACAGAATTTGTGGGGTTGATGAGGCAAGCTCTCCCAAATTAGGCATTATTTGAGAAAAATCTATGAATTATATTTCGATAAATATGAAAAACAATAACTGATACTAGTATTTCAGTATAATTAAGATTTAAATGAAATTTTGATTATAGATACGTTATTTTGAGTGAAAATTTATTTTTTTGAAGAAATGGTGCTTTTGACACAAATCTTGAAAATTTATGTTGTAAAAGAAATTCCATCACGTATTTTTTCCAACTTAATAGCAGCTTCCTATTTTTTATTATTATAATCGATGATGCCGATTCCTATTGCATAAAATTCTATATAAATTTGCGATGTAAAAATTGCTTTTCCCTAAAACGCAAAAGCTTATGTAAATTGTGACATCAGTTTTAATTAAATGTGTAAACTATTTTTTTTTCTTCAAACTGACTCATAAAATGTAAATAGTTTAATAGTACAAAGTTGAGGCCTTCTATATAAGAGATAATGGTTCCAGTAGAGATAATATAAGCTGATGATGAAATTTAATATTCATTGGTTTCGTTGTTAATCAATTTCTTCACTGAACAAATTAATCAGTTTCACCTATAATTAAAAAAGATGTGGAACACCTTGACTCCAATCTTATTCTTGGTGGTTATCCTCGACTCTATCGGTAAATATAATCATAAAATTCGAAATAAAAAACATATAATAAAAAAATTTACTTGAAATTACGGACATGTTATATAATATATCTGTAATTTTCAGTAAATTTTTTTTGAAGATTGCGCACGTCTACGTAAATACAAAATAGAATTCAAACAGCACATATGGCAATTAATATTCAAGATTGAGAGATTTCAGTTGGTTTTACTATAACCATATGAAATTAAAGTCATAATATCAGAATATAATTAAAACATAAAAATTGGTCTCTATATGAAGAGGATAATAGGTGGGAAGTAAGAAATCAGATTTTGATAGATAAATTTGATTGTATCAAATATTGATTAAAGTTTCTATGAAGATTACTCCAGGATTCTTTGCGAGAAAGGTTAATCTGAAACTGATAAATCGACAACTCGAAAATTTTCTAGATATTGATATTTTTATATTAAAATTGTTTTCAGTAGTCCCTGCCCCATTTTTCATATTCTTTCGTATTTAAAGCACGAAAATAAATTTATTGTTTGTCAATTTTTTTAAATACAAATTTAAGGTTTGAATGTTCTTTTACACCCAGTAAGTATTTGTTATTTATTAAAGAATAAGTCCCAAATTCTAAAATTATGGCTGACCTGACATTTCTAAAACGAGAAATGTTTCAGAAAATTTTAAATTTCAAGGTGGGAGAAAAGTTTCAAATTTTCTACATTGGGCTATAAATCTCTATCTCTCTCGAAATTATTACTTTTTTCCAAAAGTATTTAATTCGATATTTCTAGATATGACTTCCATTCCTAGAAGATTTTCAGCTAATGTTTAACAAAATAAAAATTGATTAGAATTTGAAATTGAAAATTGAAATTTGAGTCAAAATTTGCTCTAAATTGGCATTCTACTACAAGTTCAAAGTTGCAGAATCAATGAAATTTTCCTAAATCACGTGGAAATTCAAGAGGAAATCCAAAATGAAATGTTACGTGCATTTTTTCCGTGGGTAACATAATCTCAAGTTTTTTTTATGACTAGCGAAATTACATTGACAATTACATCGACATTCACAACTAATGATGTATCAAGCTACGATTACGAACTTTCAGAAAAATTTAATCCTCTCTTTCTTGTTGCAGAATTAAGTTCACAATTCGACTGTTTGCCAAATGGCGAGCCAATTCCTGGTGTTTCTCGTTCCGGATCTACTGCTTCTTCTCCTGGCAGACATTCTCCAGACGCGACTCTTTCTCTTGACATATCTCATTCTTCTGCCCAGTCTCTTGCACCTGCTGCTTCTCCTCCTCGTGTCAGGTCCAGGTCTCCTCCTGCCAGGAATCCTTCTACATCCATACTTGGATTTCCACCTGAAGAACTTGAATTTGTTCGACTCAGTCCCAACAAGAATCCGACCCGGATATACGAACTTCGAAGATATACTTTTCCTCTCGATACATCGATTCGATTGAGAAAGCAACGTAATAATACCCTCTACCCCATGCCAACCACGGAACAAATTGTATTATCAACGTCCAATGGTGACGTATGTGCAATATTGGAAAAATTATCGAGGGGAAAGACAATTTTTCAAGGAATATACTTACATATATCTCCAAGGGGAACACGGGCGAAAATTAACATGTACAGCCGCATTTCTAAAGAATTGACCCCAGAAGAAATCGCGGAATGTCAAATAGGTCCCCAACACCCAATAAAAAAAAATTTTAGAGTATTTCGTTTGTAAACCATAATTCTTCGCACCATAAATTCGACTCACAAAATCTATTCATGATGGCCGATGGTCCGGGAAGCGACAGTGAATTTCTTTTTGACCAGGAATTTTATAGATTTTTAGGAAAAAAGTTTATTCAATCACTTAAAATATCACAAATTTGATACATATCATGGGATATAATATGTCAAACAAATTTGAATTTTGATTCTTTATATTTAGGCGTACATTTTCAATTCATTAAATTTGAAAATTCAGTTTGGCGGACATCAACAATGAAAATTTAAAAACGTTTCAAATTTTTCATTTTACATTAAAAAATTTTTATGTTGATCAACTGTAAATATATATTGAATCATGTTTTTTTTTCATTTAACTGTAGTTCGAGTATTAAAAACTGAGAAATAATTCAATTTACAAGACGATTCTGAATCGGTTCGATAGTGAAACACCTACATTTAATTTTAAATCCTATTCAAATATTGTTTTCGTCAAAAATATTCCATTTTTTACACATTCAATTTTAAATATTTCAAACAAAATATGAAACAACTTTCTAATACTTAGCAATATTTGAGTGTTTATTTAAACTGACCAATTTCACAGACACACAACGAAAAATTTCTGGCCGGTTTCTGACCACGTTTACTATATGTTTTTGGGTTCGCTTAAACCGAATCCGAAGACCATTTTATCCAATCACGTCAGGAATTTGACATAACCTCAAAAATTCTTCACAGCCACACAAAAATAAAAAGTAACTCTGACCTGGGGGTGAGACCATTTTTACTATATGTTTTTGGGGTTGCTGAAACCGATTCCGAAGTCAGATGTACCCCATCATGTCAGGTTTTTTACTTTTTTTGTGTGACTGTGTTTTTAATCAAATATTAAAAACTTATCAATTTAAAACTGAATTTTCACAAACGGAATGTCTTGAATCGTTACATTTTCAAAAAGCCGAGTTTGAATTCTGAATATTGCGATTTTAATTGAACAATTATTAATTTGAAAAACTGAAAATTTACAAAAAAATCTTCAATGTAGAGCATTGAGAATGAGCGCATAGCGTAGATTTATATTAAACAAATGTGTTATTATTTATGTACATCGGAAAAAAACTGCATTATTTTTATATTGCAAAATAAATTACAAATTTGATCCCTTATCATTATTTTATTTTGGTTACCCTACATACTACAGACTACTAAAAACTGCTACTTCTACAGACTACTGACAGACATACACAAATAGTTGATAAAATTTGTGTACGCTTCTGATCAGTAAGTACAAATTATTATTTTAAATTTTAAATCGTATAATCTAAAAATCTTTAATTTTTAGTCTGAGTCATTCGGAATCAGAACAGTTTTGTGTCAATAAAGTAAGGTAAAATAGATTGGGTGTGTAAATAAGTCTAATTTATCCAGTCTGAAAATAAGCTTGTAAATATGTACAGTTTCTGGAGGTGACGTAGACTATTCATAAGATTCACAATATATTATACTCATTGTTCCAGTAATAAGTAATTAGCATTTAGTAGTTTTCCGATATCGAATTATTAAATATTTAAAATAATCGAATAGGTAATTTTTTACGAATCTCTAGTTGCTAACATGTCTCTTTTTGAATTAGTAGAATTTCATTTTTAATTGGCAAAATTTTTCTAATTTAGATTATGTTCTCTGAAACGCAAAACCTTCTATTTTTTTTAAATCCGGTATTTTCAAAATCATTTAAAATCAGATGACTAATTTTTTCTCTTTGATTCTGACGAGGGGTTTCTCGTTGTTTCAAGATCTGCAAAGCAAAATGCAAAGGGTTAAAAATAAAAATAATAGCGACCTTTTTTCCAAAAATCAAACTTCTTAGTTTTTTTTCAAAGAATATGTGTGATGCGGTAAAAAGTGCAATACACCATCTATTTTTTCAGTGCGGCCAAAATGAGAACTCGTGAAATCAGGTAGAATAACAGCGTGCTCAGAAATTAAAACATGAAAATAATTATTATTGTATAAAATCTTAGATAGAAATTAAAATGAGACAAAAAATATGATTGACCTAAATTTTAAACAGAATTAAAAACTCTTTTGTCTTCAAAAAAGCCATTTTTGAACCACCGTATTTGTAAAGTCTGGATAAGTTAAAATAAAAGTATCTACATACTTTAAAGCGCGAGAATTTTAATTTAGTATATTTAGTTTTTTTAAAGTAAAAATTGAACTATTATATTAGTTAATTGATTGTTTTTAGTTGAAAATTCCAATATCCATCTCTTTGCTTGCAAATTTAACAGCTTGTTTGCAACTGTTTCTCTCCCTTGACGATTGAAAAATCTTTTTAACTTTAAAATTAAATTAAATTGAAAATTAATTTTTTTAACCAAAAATTGAAACTAAAAAATTGGATTTTTATGTTGAAAACTGATATCTTTTATTAAAAAATCAAATATTTCGTTAAAAATGCATGTATTTTGTTGAAAAATCTACTTTTTTGGAAGAAAATTAATCTTTTTGTATAAAAATGAATTGTCTTGTTTGAAAATTCATGTTTTTGGTTGTAAATTCAAGTATTCCAGTTAAAAATGTACAATTTTAGTTGAAAATTCAACTTTTTGGTTGAAAATACAACTTCTTGGTTGAAAGATAAACTCTTTGGTTAAAAATTCATCTATTTGACTTAAAATGTATCGACTTCAGTTGAAGATTCATCTATTCCAGTAAAAGACTCATCATTTTATTAAAAAATGTATAACTTTGGCTGAAAATTTGTTTGTATTTTTTTGTAGAAAATTTAGTAGTAGCATTACAACTTCCTAATGGGTCTAATGGGATTTATGTATTATTTTTAATGATATTCCATCTCTTTTCAATAACTTCAAAAACCAAATCTAAAGGAATATTTGTAAATAGTGATGAGACATCAACTGAAAGAAGAACATGGTGATTAGGAATTTTGTTTTTATTATAGATTCTTTGAATCCTATTGCATTTTTTTATAAAAAATTTTGGTTTAGGTAAGGCATTTGAAATAAATTTGTTTAATGTCTTGGCCAAAAAATAAGTGGGAGTGTTAATGCAAGATACTCCTGGTCTTAGTGAAAAATTTATTTGGTGAATTTTGGACAATCAATAAATTTTGGCAATGTTAGTATTATCGGTTAATAAATCTTTTCCAAGTGTTTTTTCCCTAGAAAACAGGCTTTTAAGAGATTTCATAGAATTGCAAAATTTAAATTTGATTTCAAATATTTTCAGCTATTTCACATTATTTCAAATAATTTCTCTTGCTTTCACGGGAATTTAATGTATTTTATAGAAATTTCTAGTACGTAAAAGGATTCCTTATGATTTCAAAATTTTAAAGGAATTTATGGAATTCATGGGAACTGCGAGTAAGCAAAGAAATTTTTTTCAAGTCAAAGAAATTTCTTTGATTCAAAGAAATAGTCCTTTTGAGTAAATTTTTTCATTTTTATATCAAGTCTGTTAAACCCTAGTCTGTAGGGACGATAGCTCTTGAAAGAATATTATAGAATTGGATTGCGCTATGGCATACTTTTTCAGGGCCCAACAATTTTGAAAAATAGTTACATTTTATTAAAAGATGGCTACTTTTTCAAAGGAAACGTTCTCTGTAACTACACTGTTTCCAATTTTGGAAGTAATTTTTTTTTGCTGAAATCAGCAAAACAATTTTCTTAAAAGAAAACATTTCTTAAACAAATAACAATGTTTGAAGATGATTCACTTATTTTAAAAATTGTAAAAAGTAGAGTGGTAGAGAATGTTATTCTTGAAAAAATGAGCAATGATTTATTAAAATTCAATCATTTCTAAAAAATTGGTAAGAAGAGACAGTAAGAAAAAATACAATTAAAAAAACCGTTGTTCAGGTGACTGGATATCTGGCTTATTGCGCAGTTGAAAAAATCGCGGTCCGTTAGTCTGCATGCATGCATCAGTGTTTTACAAGTGCCTTTCAAGTGTTTTTGTTGGCGTGCGACGATTTGCCAACTAAAAATCAATATTATAGAATCAAAAAACAACGCATATATTTCGCGGAATAGTGAGTTTTGTGGCATGACTAAATGTAAAGGTAAGTTATAAAGGTCTATGTGTAGAATGCATTTGGACAATTCTGTTTCTTCATTCTTTTATCGGGTGAAGACCTTTGAGTTTCACGAAATACAAGCAACTGTCAGAAAGTTGAAGTCAGAGTACCACTAACCTGACATTTAGGATATTTTATTTTATTTCGTGAAACTAAGAGGTCGGGAATCGCCAAAAGAATGGAACGTGATTGAGAAAATAGATTCTACACTTGAGAAATATTACTATTTGTACATTTATGACTTTTACGTTTATAATATTTTCTCGCAAGAGTCGTATGACGTATTCCCATGACGTCATACTAAAATACTCAATTCAAGTCTTTCCGCTCTTCGGGCCTCTTTTTTATTTTTCAGCCACTGACGTGGAGGAGAATATTACGGGACCGTGGTGATAGTTGCCGGAACTACGCAAATGGAAATAACCGTGTACAGCCGACCGGAAATAGAGGCGACAGGAAATAAGGGAGATGGAAACAGGTGAGACTCCACTGTATTCATATGTTATGAAAGGTAAATTCTTTAATTATCGAAAAAAGACTATTCGTATACATCTTGTAGGGTAACTAAAATAAAATAATGAATAGAATAAAATTATGACTTTATTTTGCAATATACGAATCTGCACACTGGGTTCGAGGTACAGAAGTTATGAAAGCATACATTTAATATATAATAATATAACGGAAGGAACTTCAACACAGCCGGGTGGCCCTTTCAATTTTTTTAATTCTTTAATTGCTATTTTTACGTTAAAATGAAAACATTTAATTACAAATTAAAATTTTTTGAAATCGTTCAATGCTTTCTATTTCAATCAATTCAGTTCGCAAATTGTTTCATTTTGAATATTTAATTTATAATTGCTCATTTTAAGTGAACAGTATTGATTTGAAATTGAATAAACGTTTTTTGTTATTAAACAGATTTGAAATAAAAAAAGGTTTAATTTAGTATTGTTTAATTTTTAATATCCAAACTACAGTTGAATTTCCAAACTTTACAGTTAATGAACGCAAAATGATTTTTACACACAGCTTAAAATTGCAAATGATTTTAATTTTTCATTGTTGAAGGCATTTGTGTCACAAAAGCATTATTGTTCATCAAAATAGTTTAAAACTTAAGAATCATAATTATTTCACAATAATTTTCGTAATTTAATTTTCTGTACTGACGCATCTTACTGATTTAAAAAAAATGTCTGAATTTTGATAAATCATGACTTATTCTCTCAAAGAATAAATTCCCTACAAATCCACTATTTGCAATTTTGAAAATGTCAAGCGTAGTTCTTTATTTAAAAAAAATGTGCTCTTTCAAATGAAATGGTTTTAACAATTTCAGCTATAGAAAAATTTACTTTTCAACTTAGAAACAGTAAAGTTGTATTGAATATCTTCCCAGAAAAAAATAACCCAATCATTTATTAAAAGTACACAATATTCAAGTAATAGGATTTCAAGTAATAGGATTGATTTAATTTCGAAAAATGTGTAAAGTTTCCGGTAAAAAGAAATCAGCTGTCAGAAAGCAAAAAGACCGAGCGCAAAGCGCCATATCCGACAGACGAGCGCGTTTTTATTTTTATGAACCCTGTAAATAATTGTATATCACAAATGGTATACTTTAAAACTCTTTTTGATCGAAATGTGGTTGGCTATTGGACATTCCGCGATTTCTTCCTCAGTCAATTCTTCAACCTTCCCATTGTATATGTTTATTTTTGCCCGCTTGGGCCCAGCACTTGTATTTGTAGGTTTATATAATCCACGAAAAACCGTGTTTCTACTTAATTTTTTTTCTAATATTGCAAAGACGTCACCATTGGACGCTGTCAATACAATTTGCGCTTCGGTTGGCATGGGGAAGAGGAGACGATTTTTGTTTCTCAATCGAATTGGTTTGTTGGGAGGAAAAGTGTAGGTTTGAAGTTCGAATATCCGGGTGGGATTGTTGTATCGTTTAAGTCGAATAAATCTAAGCTCTTCAAGGTCAAATCCAAGTACTCGAGTAAAATTTGGCCCGGATTCAGACCTAAACCTGGTGCGAAGAGGACGGTGAGCAGAAGGTGGAGCCTCGGCAGAGGATTCAGGTCTGGCAGGAGGAATAGACTTTATGGGAGAATTTCTCTCAGGAGAAGAAGCAAAAGGTACCAAACGAGGAAAACTAGGATCAGTTTCACCAGCAGGAAAAAGCTCCGACTGTGAGCTTAATTCTGAAACAAGAAATAGAGGATTACATTTTTTTAGGTACACAATCGTATGCCGGTATACCATAAGTTATAATTGAGGTTGTAATTGAGGGGCCGGATTCTATAACGAAATATAAATTTTTATCGCTTAACGGCTTTGTCCAGAAACCGAGCAGGTTCTGTTCAACGCTAAGTTTAAGGTTTTCTTCCATGCTGACTTACCTACATCACGTATTTAACATCGACCGGTAATAAAGATTTACCATCGGCCTATAATGCAGAAGAACCATCCGTCGGTAATGCAGGTTTACCGTCGGCCGGTAATGGAGGTCAAGTTCGTTAACCAGATATTTCGACTAAAAATTTAAAAATTTAGAACATTTTTCAAATAAACTAATTATCGAGCCCGAAGCGCTAGTTTCGCATGAAAGTGTAATCGTCAAAGCCGCAGGTGCTTTGAGAACCGTCTTTAAAAACAAATGGAAAAATAATTTCAGATCACATTTATGACTCCAGTCCAGTTACAATATGTGTGATATTTGAAAAACTGATTGGTTCATTTCGCTAAATTAAGGTAAACACTTATGCCCCAATTTAAAGAAATCTTAATGGTATTCATAGACAACCCTGCAAATTGAAACGAATCTTGAGCTTACTCTCTCTCTCTCTCTCTCTCTCTCTCTCTCTATGTTTTAAACATTCCTGTAAGATCGAAATGAAATGAACTTTCTTATGCGCCATTTTAGGTCAAAATTCAGAACACAGAAGAGCTGAAAAATCAATATTCGATCTCCAACTACCTCCTTTTACGGCTGATCAGATACAAATATAGCTAAAAGAAAAGCAAAAAGGAAAGAGTCAATCAAAACTAACCTCCCACTCTTTCCTAATTCATTCTTCATAATTTTTATACTACTAGGAAGCAACATGTTTCAAAGCCAATTTATACTTCTTCATCAGGGAAAAATGATAAACAATGTAATTGTTTTTAAAAAGAAATTTTCTTGATTCGAAAAACACATGGGGAAGTTACCGAGGCGAATCGAGGGGTACTTTCCTGGAGTTATTGATTATTTATTAGTCTTATAAAGTTTGCTGGTGTGACTATTTCTAATTCAAACACTTTTTGAATTTTTGAGTTGAATGCAGCTAAGATGGGGTTCGGTAAATGTATTAGCAGTGTTTTGTAGGGGTTGCTAATTATTACTATGTTGAAACGGTTCGTGCGTCAAAATATTGATAGAATACTAAGCAAGATGGAGATATCAGTTCTAGCTACATAAATAATTATGCCGATATATATAGTTCACCAGGTCAAGAGGAAAAATCAATAGTTTTCAGTGCGCATGACAGGGCCAGAAGGTAGGGAGACCAGCGAGGCCAAGACGCGCTGGCAGGATATCGACATGATTGCGTGAATCGAGGACTCACTCGTCGCAAGACCGATTAGCTGAACGGTCAATCCTAAAAGCATCTCTGATTTTCTCAGAAGTGGGATTTAGCTTTACCGCGGGCCAGCGGGCTTCTCCATTGTAGGGTAATTAGAGCACTCAGGACAACAATGTAAGTAAACTTGTTAAAAAAATAACCTTATATGGATCTGACTTTTCCTTATTCCATGTATAGTGTTAGTTTGTGCTTCTCTTTGGGAACAATTAGCCTTCCTCTACCAGGTCTTCGACCTGGGGCTCTAGGCTGACGTACCAGTAAGCGACACCGAAGAAAATCAGGAATCCTAATCGCACAATCTACCAGGTTTCTGATCTGGGGCTTGTGCAGTCAGAATTCTATAGATCAGTTTGATTATCAAAAGTTAAAACTAGATAAAGAAATATTAAAAAGTACTGAGAAAAAGCTTTGGAAAATCCTAGTCACACCCTCTACCAGGTTCTAAAGCTGGGGCTTGTGTGACCTGAATTTTCACTAAGTTGGAGTATCAGCGAGAAACTAATTTAATATTTATTCCGTGGTTCTTGTTTGAGTCTAGAAAACCTATGGTGTGAGAAAACACCCAGGATGGAAACCTAGACTCGAATAATAACTTCAACACGTTTCATATAAGTGGAGTAAAATTTTAAATCCACTGCCAGGCATCAAAACCTGAAGAATTTTTTGTTTGTTTGTAGGAAACTAAAGTGAAATCCTATCGAAGTATTGGTAGAACGAAGCTTCAGTTATGGCAAATTTGAGGAGATAAACTTATAAAAGTCCTGGATGCTCAAAACGAAATAGGTAGGGCTAAGAGTAGAGAAATAAAAGAGTTTATTCCGTACGCGTTCCATTCTCGGCGCTCCTGTGATCACACAATCAAAGAAAAAAAACGTAAATTCGCCAAAATATTGCAATAAGTTGATAAAATGAATCGAAATCGTAATCAGGTTAAGGTTTTCGAGTTATCAGCCGTGGTTGAGTTGAGATCTATCGAAAGCTACATTTGTCAAGACTTCTTAATTGCCAATTATTTTCGTTTCAAAAGCTTGCGCATGCAAAAAAGCATCGATCTTCGTCCAGAGGAAAATGGAGTACCAATTCCTGTTCCTAGGGTATCACTGTTAGTTAGTTTGAACAACAAGGTGGTAAGGGCTAATTTTAATGTTCTTTCCAAACTTGACCCAATTTGTATGATTGGTCTTGAATTGTTGGATAGTGTCTATTAAAAGCAACTCAGATATATAATTTTCGGCAATCCTCAATATTGCTAAGAAAACTCTGAATTGCGACATTACTTATTAACTATCATTAGAAATGCCAATATTTTCATAGAATTTGAATTGAGAAACATAGGAAATAAGAAAATTTGGGTGAAATCGATAATAGTGGAACGTCGGAAAATATTATAAATTCAAAAATAAACTATGACGTATAGAGGACATTCGATAATGTTACAATGTGGATATCAATATAATATACTAGCGTCTTGCGAAGCTTGCTAGTGTAATTATTTGAAAATTATAAATTTAATGGCTGCTTTAGAAAAAGACACTTTGGAATTGCTTTATTAAAAGTACATGCAGCACATTTTGAAATGTGCTGCATGCGCCACTTTTTTAGATCTTATCATTACTCAACAACGATTTTTGTAAAAAGAATAAGATATCTGCATATATAAATAGGAAAACTTGATGCTAAGAATATTCATAAATAAAATACATGCAGCATTTTATTATTCTCAAATAGGTATAAAGTGCTCTAAATTTACCAGGAGTCAAATTAATCAGTTTAAAATCGTTTTAGAAAGTTAGAAATTAATATTAATTAATAATAAACTGTAAGCACTGTGTAAACTCTATTGAACACACGTAAACCTGCACAGCTGAGATGGTACCATATGTATGTGAACGTACGTAAATAAGGCCCAATGCACTTTGGCACGCCTAAAATTGCTTCATCCGGATTGAATCTCTAAAATTCTGATTTGAGTACAGCTTAAAAAAATAATAATAAAGCTTAAAAAAGTAGATATATTATATATGTGTATTTACCAATAGAATTAAGAATAACAGCCAACGATAAGACCAGAGTGCAGACATACTTCATATTTTCTGAGTAGAGGAAAACTGATTATTGTATTAATAATGAATTTAATTGACAATGTTACTATTCAATATTCTACTGCATCATTAGCTTATACAATGTACACTACAGCCGTTATCTCTCACATTAAAGGCGTCAAGTTTGTCCTTCTCAGATATTTACTATTGATAAGAATCAGTTTCACGGAAATAAAATTGGTTATAAACTTCATTTAAACTGACGTGACTAATATATGTTCTACGAAATATGTTAAAAGAATTGGAGAGACGAATTTCATTCTGACATGTCTTTGATCTAATGTTCTAGGAAATACTCAGAGAAAAGGAAGTTATCTTGAGACAAAAACATCCTTCTCTAACTTCGATTTTTAAATCACTATCAGAGAAACTCCTAAAGATATTTCATTACCACAAAAATATGAATGTTAATGTCACGAATATTATCTTATTTCTTATTATCTCAATCTGTGCGACTAATCACTCAACTTTTGAACATACACTTTCAGAAACATGCTAAAAGTTCAAATGATATGATTCAATTCTGTTTTTACTGAATATATACTTTGAAAAAATTTCATTTTATTTCAAATGTTGTCCGTTATTCTACGTTATATAAAGAATATCTCATACATTCACAAGATTGCAAAATATTTCATAGGAATTCCTAATACCTGAAAAGGTTTCTTACGATTCCAAATTTTGAAAGGAACTTTAAAGTATTTCCATGAAATTTACGATTTTTAGAAAAGATTTTATCATATTGCAAATCATTTTGCAAAATTTGTAAGATTTAAAGTGGTTTTAAATTACTGCAAGGGATTTCAAAATATTTGGAAGAATTTCGCTGAATTTCAAAGATATCAAGAGAGATCAAAGTATTCGAAGGAATTTAAAAGGATTTGGAAGATTTTAAGGAATGTCAAGATGCTCCCATGGATTTAAAGGGATTAAGAAGATTTTTTAGCTCTTTAAGGATTTTAAGGGCATAAACAAATTTAATTGTATTTCATTGGAAGTGCAGGTAAGCGAATTTTGTAAGCCTCCTTTACAGTCTCTACTTAGAAAAAATATTCTTGAATTAAAAAAAAATTATTTAATTCAAGGAAGAATATTGATTGGCTCTCAGTGAAAGAAAAGGTTTCTTGATGCAAAAAAATGTGTAGACTTCAAAACAAATATTGCCAGAAAATTTTACTAGTATTCTTTATAATTAGATTTTTAAAAGAACTTATCATCTCTATATATACAAGAATATACATTTATACATCTCATATACAAGAAAATTGTGTTGTCATCAGATTTTACGAAATTAAAATCTAAATCCTATTTATAGTCCCGAAATGATCCGACTTTCTCAATGTAAAATAATGTTACCAATACACTTATTGATAGAAATAAAATACGTCAATTTAAATAATAATTTGAAAGTAATAAAATTATAAATTATTTATTACTAATTCAAAACGTAACACAAGATGTTTCCTGATTCTCAAAATTAGGACAAGGCCATTTAGGAGCATGTCTGTAACCAGACATAAATGAGATTCCCAGTGTAAATCTTTATCAGTCCTCTGAGAACACGGAAAAAACTATGGATGGAACCTGAAAATTTTTGGTTGCAAAAAAAATATCCTCATAGAATTTCTAGGGTTCATAAAGCAAAAATTCAAGGCTGGAAAAAACTTTCACTTTTAGAAAGTATTTGTCATTTAATAAAGAATAAGTTTCAAATTCTAAGATTATAACTGACCTAATATTTCTAAAACGAGGAGTGTGTTACCAAATTTTGAATTTCAAATTGGGAGAAAAATTCTAATCCTATATTGGGCTATGAACCTATATGGCTCTCAATATGAATCCTTTTTTCTTTCTGAAAGTATTTAATTCTATTTGCCTAGATCCGACTCCCATTTCTAGAAGATTTTCAGCTTTTAAAAATCAGCAGAAAACTTTTTATAACACGTTAAATTTTCAACTAAAAAAGTCTCAGTTCTGACCGAAAAGATGAATGTTTAACAAAGGAGTCCAATTTTTATCCAAATAGTTGAATTTTCAACCACAAAAGATCAATATACAACTAGAAACGGAATAGTTAAATTCTCAGTTGAAAACATTGACGTTTGATAACAAAAAAGGAATTTGAACTAAATTGTTAAATTTTCAACCGAAACCATAATTTTCAAAACAAAAAGATAAATCATCAATTAGAAAAAAAAAATTTACAAAGAAGTTAAAATTTTAGCCAAGTGCACAATAAGTCCAATATAAGGCCAGAATTCGGGGATTGTCTCGAACTGGCCATGGCACTAAATCAGTCGTTGGAAACGTAAACAGTCAGGGCCGTCTGAACCAGTTCTGTTGAATTTTTCTCCTGCTTACTGCTCCAACTAATGATATACCAACATACGATTCCGCCCTTTAACAAAAATGTAATCCTCTGTTTCTGATTGCAGAATTATTTTCAAAGTTCGATTGTTTTCCTCATTCTGGACCTTCTGCTTTTTCTTCTGGCAGATATTCTGCTGAAAGGTCTCTTCCTCCTGCCAGACCACATTGCTCTGCCCGGTCTTGTCCGCCTGCCGAGCCTCTTCTTCGAGTCAGGTCAAGGTCTCCTCCTGCCAGGTAGCCTTCTTCTCATATACTTGAATTTGCACCTGAAAAACTTAGATTTGTTCTACGTATTTCCAACAATAATCCAATGGCAACGTCAAATGGTGAGGAATGTGCAATATTAAAAAAAAATTATCAAGCAGACAAAGTATGACAGTAAGGCAAATGACAGTGCATTTCTTTTTAACCGGAAATATCACAAATTTTTTTAATAAAAATCTATTCAATCACTTGAAATATCACAAATTTCATGCATATCATGGAATACACTATTTTCGATTTCAAATTTTTTGTGAATGCTGAGTTGACCTGTTAATTTATTCAACTATGAAATCATTTAGTTTAAATGCGTAATTCTTAACTCTTTCACATTAAAATTTTTCTATTTCAAATCTTCATTTTCATGCGTGAGTTTTAAATTCATTGAATTTTTAAATTTACATCAAAAGCTTTAAACGAGAAAAGTTTTCGTCTAAAGTATTTAGCAATATTGAACTGCTTATTTAAAATAAAGAATTTTCAATCAAGCATAAAAAAGTAAACAATTCAAAACTGAACTTTCACAAATAGAAGGTCTTGAAAAGTTTCATTTTCAGAGAGCTGCATTTAAATTTTGAAAATTACTATTTTAATTTTTCTAGTTACATAATTTTTAATCTGTAATTGGAGGATTCAAAAATTCATATATGAATCATTAATTTACAATTATTAATTTGAAACGACTTAAAATGAAAACAAAAATTATAAATTTATTTATAAATTTGTCTTACTTCAAACGAAAAAAAGTTGAGCTTTAAGAGTTCGAATTTTTTAGTTTCAGTGACTCTGAAAAATGTTTGCCAACCGGGAATTTTCTTCTTCGATTAAAAAAGCTCTCATAAATATCATTTTTGTAGATCGGACAGAAACAAATTATTTATATATAAAAAAAAATAACAAATTTGATTCTTCATCATTATTTAATTTTCGTTATCCTACAGACTAAAGACTACCAATGACTGCTACTACTACAGACCACAGACAAACATACACAAATAAATGATAAAAGTTGTGTGAGCTTTCGATCAGTAATAAAATACAAATTATTATTCGAGTGTGAAAATAAGTCTAATTTTACAGTCTGACGAAATAATTTGTAAATATGTACAGTTTCTGGAGATGACGCAGACTGTTCATAAGATTCACAATATTTCCCACTCATTGTTTAAATAATAAGTAATTCGCAATTAATAGTTTTCCACTATCGAATTATTAAATATTTTAAATAATCAAATATGTAGTTTTTCACTAATCTCTAGTTGCTCACGTTTCTCTATAACTGAATTTGTAGAATTTCATTTTTAATTATAAAAATATTTACTAATGTAGATTATGAAATATGACCGGGAAATTCTAGCTTAAATTATTACCGAGACATGACACTGCTTGTATTACTTTGTTCTCTGTACTAAAAAAACCTCTTCTTTTTGAAAATCGGCATTTTTTCAAAAAAATTCATATAAATATTGTTTTTCTTTTAATTCTGACGATAACTTTTTCTCTGTTTCAAGATCCGCAAATAAAAACCCAAAAAATTTAAAATGAAGAAAATGGCGACCGCTTTTCTGAAAATCAATCATCTTAGTTTTTTCAACAATATGCACGATGCGGAAAAAAGTCGGAAAGCAAAATTTTTCCTTCCTAAGATTTTCAAAACAAGTTCTTCTACTTTTCTTTTTAAGAATAATTGTTGTTGCGGATATTAAACAAAATGATAAACTCATGATCAGAATCAAAAAGACAAAGTTTTTGGTTATCTGAAAAAATTTATTTTCAGAAGAACTGAAAATTGCGCTTTTCTCGTGAAATGTACCGAAAAATACTTAGCAATAATTCCTTGCTATTAGTTGATAACAATTGATAACTTGTTAAAGAAACTTAATTAGCACTTGACTAAGTTTTTCGGTTCACGAAATTATTCGATGATATAAGTGAAACAGAAGTCATTCTTTTTTGTTGAAAGTTTACATTTCCCGGTTAAAAATTCAACTATTTTATAGATAATTCGTCTTTGGTCTTGTCAATTCAAAATTTAGTCGAAATTTTACCTATTTGGTTGAGAATGTACTATAAACCCGACGATCAAAATACTGGATGGCTACAAATTAATATAGGTACATAAAATTGGTATACCCACTTTATGAGCGACATTCTCCTTTCCTTGTTCCGATAATAGGTACAGATAATTGAGTTTGTGGTTGATTGTGGTCCGATGAGTCCTGCGCTTGATGAACAAATATTTTGTTTTGAAAAAATATTTCATAACTTCGCTCGCTTACTTATGAATGTTGGTTGTACAGGTTGCCTACGAATTTCGGTTAAGTCGACAAGCAATATCGGTGATATAGACTATTTCACCTTTTTTCTGACGTATCACGATTTTAGGTCGATTGGCTTGAATATAAAGATCCGTCTGGATAGTAAAGTCCCAATATAAGATGTAATCTTCTTTTTTTAAAACGGGCACTAAAATGTATTTATAGAAAGGCATCCATTCTCTTCAAAGTTCCAGGTTTAGGGCAAGTTATTGATGTGTAATGCCCGCAACATCATTATGTCTAAGCGTATATTCTCTCTGAGCCATTAAGGGACAACCATCAATAATGTGCTCGATGGATTCGTTGGTATCTTAACATAATCAGCATCGGTCAAACACGTCTTGATGTAGCACGTGCTTCCGATAATTTCTGGTCCTGACAAACTTTGCCTAAATAGCAATGACGACTCCTTCGGTTTGTGGAAACAGGATGCCCTTTGTCAGCCATATATTGCCTCACTGTCCACTTCATGTTGGCTTTTCGCCATTATTGCGTTTCTAATTCCAATATGGTTTCTGCCCTGATATTCAAGGCCTCTTCCAAAGACAAACTGAAGGTGGTGTAATCAAAATCCGCTTCACAGATGGTGTTGCAAAGCGCAACATCTCGCTTGTTGTTAAAGTAGTCTCGCAACTGTTCTGCATTTATCTAGTCCGAACCCCATTTGCATATAATCGAAACACTGCTTTGTGATATCGATCACTTGCTGTAGCTTGTCGTCTGAACTAGCGTATTGCTCCAGGTCATCCGTTTATAGAAGATAAGTCAGTTGATGACTATCTTCATTATCATACATTTAAAACCCATTAGAAATGCTATTTAGTGTTTGTCTTAATTGGTTTAACACTAAACAAAACCATTATGCACTAAAGGAGTCTCCTTGAAAGATAGTTTACGTCATGCGTATTCTTTTAGTTATCTTTGGTTGTCCAAATAGGTAATCCACATAGGAAACGTGCGTTTATAATCAATGTATGCCATGTGTAAGTTCCTTTGATGTTTACGAGCGTGCGTCATGGCAACAGCGTCTATGGTGACTAGATCATCACTGCCCCGCAAGTTTGTACAAAATCCGTTTTTTCTTCTGTAAGGATATCATTCTCGTCGCAGTGAGGATATACCTCGTGTGCAATGATAGCTGTAAGGCACGTACAAGTTGTTGGAAGACAGGCTATTGGTCGAAATTCAGATGAATTTTGAGCGTCTAGTCTTTTTAAAGTCTAGAATCCGATTTTGAAGATAGAAAGAAGGGAAGGTTATTGACCTCAAGGTGATTTCTCAAGCTACCCAAATGGTAATAATAAGGGAGCCAAGTAACGTCGAGAGTCTCAATAAGATCGCCTGGAGACCGCACTATGAGTTAAAGAGAATAAAAATGAAGATACTCTGAAAACCCAAACTCATACCCGAATAAAAAGATAAGGAGTTGTCTTTCGGTGGAAGTGCAGGAGACAAATAGAAGCTAAAATGCACTCTAGATGTTTCCTTCACAATCTGGATTTCATCTAGATTAACCTCCATCACACTAAAATAAAGGGGAGTCTGCTGTCCTAAGCAGATGCTTGCTTACAGCGGAACAAAGAGCTTTTACCTTAATACAAGAATTTTGGTTTTGCAAGGTGAAAGTTAAAGGCAAATGTGAGAAGATCGGATGTTGATTTTCTTGGCATATCTACCGTTTGACTTCCATTACCCATTACCATCAGAGACGTTTAGAAATCTGGTAGAATACTGCTGCGTTTAAGGATGGTCAGTGCTCATCGGATGTGATGCTAACGTGCATTATTTGACTTGGGGCAGTAAGGACACCAACATCAGGGGTGAGTTTTTATAAAATCTAATATTAAAAATAGTTTTATGAATGAAAGACAAAATTTTTCTTTTAAAGCCTAAGTTTGGACTAATTTACGGTGACAGTGGTATTGTTGCTGAGATGATTTTGAAATGGCAAGAAAGGCTTACAACATATGCTTACCCGGAATTCTCATAAAATCCCAATAAATTCCTTTCTATCCCTTAAAATCTTTCTAAAACTATAAAATCTTATAAATTGATATTCTGTGAAATCCAATCAAAATCTGATGAAATCCTTTAAAATTTCTGTGATGATATTTTATGGAAGCACCTTTAAATAATTTGAAATATTTTTACAATTGCTCTCACCGCATGAAAATACTTTGAAATTACTTAGACATATTTTAATCGTGAAGAATCCTTTCAGATACTAGGAATTTCTATGAAGTCCTTTCAAATCCGTTGAAATACTTTAAAATTTCGTGAAAGCGTAAGAACTTCTTTAAAAAAAGGTTAAATCTATTGCAATACTTGAAATAAAATGTAATTTTTAAATCCGGCAAAATCTTTTAAAATCCTTTAACACGGAATACATTCGTTCGGTCGGTCCTTTTCTTCAATTGACTCCCGTGTCAAAAGCATTTTAACTTCAAAAACTCAATTAGATCATATTAGTTGAATTTTTGGCGTATTCTAACAATAGTGTATGTAAAAATCAAGTGTCCCTAAAAAGCCAAAGATTATACAAATAGCGAAATCAGTTTTAATGAAACTCGTTACCACATTTTTTTCCTTAACACTGACTCTTATCAAATCTAAATATTTTAGAAAGACAATGTTGACGCCTTTAATTTCAGAGATAACGATTAAAGAATAGATTATAAAAGGTAATGAAGCAGTAGAATATTCATTCGTTAGACTGTTCATTAAATTTTCCATTAATACATACATTACTCAATTTTTCCTTAGATTAGAAAAGATGACGATAGTCTGGACCTTGGTTTTTTCCTGGGCCGTGATCCTCCAGTTTTTTGGTAAATATAATAACATAATATATCTATAATTTTAAGTAAATGTTTTTTAAGCTTTACGCAAATCCGAATTTTTGCGATTTAATCCGCAGGGTGCAACTTCACACATTAATTGAACCCTTACTCAGCTGTCTGTAACTAAAACAGCCAAAAATTTCTAAATTGAAAATAATTATAAGTCACTTTTTAAAGAAGCTAGTAGATATCCCCAACACCACAGTGATATTAAACCACCCCAAAAAATTAACCCAGCACAATTGCCGAACCCTTTTCCAGCAAGCTTCAACTCAAGACACGACAAGTGTAAAAATTGGAAATATTACAAGATTTATTATCGCAAGCCTATAATAGATATTTCAATTCCCGGAGTAATTATCAACAGTTCCAGAATGGCACCCCTCGCATATTTAACGCAGCATATCTCAGCTCTCTTTGATGAAAATTCAAAAGAAATTCCAATTTGAAAATAATAACACCAGTGACCAAAGGAGTGACAAATGAGTTGAATTTTCAACCAAAAGATAAATTTTAAACTAAAATGATAAACCTTCAACTGGCAAAGTTCAATTTTCTGTTCGAGAAAATAATTTTCAACCAAAACAAAATTAATATTCAACTCTGGAAATTAAAATATTCTTTATAAAAGTGTTTCTATAGATTTAAGTAATTCTGACTTACGTTATCGCAAAGTCATTTTTCGTTTCGCGAATTGGATTTATGTACTTCCGAAAAGGTCACCCAAGAATATTACCTCGACACTTGGCCTAGAGGTTTCTTTTAGACCCTAGTTGAACGCAATACAACATTTTTTGGGGCAGATCAATATAATAAGTATTTTTAATAATTTTAACTTTCTTCAAAAATTAGTTTTTTTCAAAATCTGGAAAAGTATTGATTTCAGAAAAAAATTTTTTTTACAAAAGTTGTATATCTTGTCGATACACATATATTTTATCTTTTATACTTTTTTCTGAAATTATTATTTTTCGAGAAAAGTGACAAAAAATTAATTTTCAGATTTTTGTGGGAAAAGGGAACGTTGGAAAAGGGGTTCGGCGAGAGTGGGTGCGTCCTAATCTTGGGCATTCTAAATGGTCCACACCATTCCCACCACGTATGCTGAGCCCTTTTCCACTGACCACTTTTCCAACACAAAATCTGAAAATTCATTTTTGTAATTTTTCTTGAAAAACATTAATCTTAGACAAAAAGTATCAATATAAAAAATATTTATTTCGACGAGATCTACAACTGTTGTGAAGAACATTGTTTTCCAATCTATTTAGTGCATTCAACTGGGGTCGAAAAGAAACCACTAGTCCAAGTAGGAATCGACGTGGAAAGTCCACGTAGTTTCCTTAATTTACGAGGAAATCCATAGCGAATTCCACGTGGAATTTCTAGTTAAATTTCTTAATTTTCCTTCCAAATTTTTATGTAAAAATCCACGCATAACTCCGCCTGGAATTTCTTAATCAAGGTTAACAACTATCTTGATAACTACATTGCCAATTACAACCCCATTCACAACTGATGACATGCCAACATACGATTGTACACTTTAAGAAAAATGTAGTCATCTGCTTCTTGTTGCAGAATTAAGTGCCCAGTTCGAAAGTCTGCCTGATGGTGACCCTAATCCTAGTGTTCCTCGTCGTGGACCTTCATCTTCTACTCCTGACAGACATTCTCCAGACACGACTCTTTCTCTTGCCATACCTCATTCTTCTGCGGTGTTTCCACCACCTACCGAGCCACCTCTTCGTGTAAGGTCCATATCTCCTCCTGCCAGGGACCCTTCTTCTCTCATACTTGGATTTCTACCTGAAGATCTTAAATTTGTTCGACTTATTCCCCACAAGAATCCTGCCCGGATATTAGAACTTCGAAAATACACTTTTCCGCCCGATAAAGCAATTCGAGTGAGAACCCAACATGGTGATCTGATGCCCATGCCAACCGAAGAACAAATTGTATTATCAGCGTCCAATGGTGACGTTTTTGCATACGTGGAAAAATTACCTTGCAGACATACGATTCTTCGTGGAATACATAAAGCTCTTCATAGGGTGTCAAAACGGGTGAAAATAAACATATACAGCGGCACGATAGAAGAATTAACCCGAGAAGAAATCGCGGAATTTCCATTAGGCAGAAAAAACCCAATCGCAAAGAATTTTAGAGTAATAGGTACGTAAACCACAATTCTTCTCACTGTTCATAAAAAAACATGAGAGTCTGTCAGACCTCGCGCTTTTACGGTCAATTTTTATGCTGACCCTACGTTCATGCATAAGCCTTTTAAAACTAATGGTCTAAACAGTGACAAATTTAATTTAGTATTTTTAAATTCTTTTTTCAGGATGACCGCTGGACCGGGCAACCGAAAAATTACAAGGAATTTTTCGAGACCAGGATATACTGGATTTCTTTTTGGTCGGCATTTTTATAATTTTGTCAATGATAAACCTATCCAATCACTTGAAATATGTTATCACAAAGCAGGTATCTGGAAAAATAAAGTTTTCTATGCGCTCGATTAGAGTGTGTCCAAAATGCTAAATTTTTTACTTTATGTTGTATTCTATTATACTAAATGTATGTGTTATTAATTTGTGTACTTTGAACCGGTAAACTTATTCATATTTCGCAAAATAAAGTAAAAATTGTATTCTTTATCAATATCTTCGTTCAGTACATTTTTTCGATAGTTAAAGAAGTTTACTTTTCACCTATTACGGTATTACAGAAACAATGCCGAGGAGGGAAATTTGGAGTTGGAAAGCCGAGATAAGGGTAGAGACACAATGAAACACCTCGTGGTTAACAGATAAAAGTTACGTGTTCTTAGGGTAGCGATAGCTCGCTTTTGGCACTCGCGAGAGACATCGTTCTGGGACGAAGCGAATCGAAATTAGTGCTCGCAACGAGTGATAAGACGAGAGGGGAATTGTTACAATACACGGCACGGCCCTGCACGGAAGGGTTCCCGGGCCGCAACCGAGTCGAAGCAAAACCCTCTGGGGTCCCGAAGCGTCGGGCAACGTGCGTGCCATCGCCGGACTAGCCAGTCGTTCTGTGCTCCCTACTGGGAACGTTCCTTTCCACCTTTCAACATTTCGCGTACCCATCACATCTGCAGGATTACCTTCAACCTCGATGAGAAAACATTTCGGATCACGTACGGCGACCCACTCGTGCCACGATCCAGTGGCTGCTCCTAGGATACCAGAACCCTTCAAGTATCTCAACGCCCTTGCCTGCACCCGCCACGGGCCGACAACCATTCAACCGAATGTAAGTGGTTAATAAACTATATCTTAGTGTTTACGAATCATTAGTTTCATTGCGTCTAAACCCATATATCAGTACTCCAACTCCTACTCCCTACTCCCTCCTCGGTCTGAACCCCGTGATACCTGGCGCCCAACCAAAAATTCCACACTTTTCCTTCTAAACAACCATGAAACCTGCCGAGAAAAAAGAATACAATGCTTAAATTCAGACTCCACTTTTGACCCTTACTATAAAACTTTTTTGATCATTTTTCACATTCTATTGATTCCACATGCCTTGCCATTTTAGGATTGATTTCTAAATTCACAATAATTCACAATAATAATTCTACATATGTTCATGCAAATAATTTATATGTGTCAATGACCTGACAGGTCTATGAAATGATTTTACGGTGCGTATCGTATAATATTCGAGGTGATATGAATTTGAAATTGTGCCATGTACTTGTATATGTCAATATTATAGCAGGTATTCGCGTATCGCAATCCAGGTGTTAAACGAATTACGCAAGGGAAACCATGAACGGAAATTACAAAAAACAACTTCTTTTTCCGCTATTAAAAGAGAAACTGATTCTAGTTTAAAAATAATGAAACTAAAATGGAAATAAAAATAGATGAAGAATTTGGAAAGAACATTGATATTTTTGGGGAAATTAGACGATGACGAAAAAGATGAAACCTGAAAAAAGAAAAACATAGCGAATTCTACTTCTTGTCCAATATTTCAAGCGCCGAACGAAACGAACCGTCCAAGCGCAAACAAGTTCGCACGTACAGTGAACAATACCAACGAGTAGCGCCAAGGTCACGCGACGTATCACCCAAACACAGGGTCCGACGTGGAAAATAAACATATTTTTCAACTCGGCGACAATTTAATATCTAGTTAAAATCTTTATTAGAATATTCCAAAATAAATCCAAATATATTTATCGAAAGTAAAATAAAATGGCAAAAGCCGTTATAGGAATTTAGTATAGGGTGTCACATTTTTACCAATTTAAAAGAAAACTAAAATGAAATGAAACTGAGGTCAGGTAAAATAAAATGGCTAACCCAACCATAATGGAAAGTGACCAAGATTTAGTTTGGTAAGGTGCTACTGCACTTCCAACTCAAAACAGTAATTTGGAGAATGTCACAACAGGATCCATTACTCCAAAAATGTCCCAAGCACACACCAAAATTTGGGAGCATCAGACAAAGACAGATTAACTCGAGACAACCCAACTTTACTTCATGACATTACTCAAATCCAGAACAGAACCTTTGACTCAACAAACAATACTTTCTCCTGGGATAACGAAAATTTACCCACAATAGGCGCGTCCGTAGAAAGGGGTAACATGAAAACGGAAACAAACGAAACATTTCACCTAGAAAATAGAAATAGGTGAGCAAATTGTCCCCAAATTAACAACGAAACTTTTGATTGCGATTCATTTTTGAAAATCAGTACACAGTTCATTTTAGAAACAGATGACCTTTTAGAAAGCGTAGAGTTCAATGAGTTTAGGAACTACCAAAAATAAATATTATTTAAAAAAGGAAAAAAGGGCAAATGTTTTAAGGTTTAGACTGTACCCGCCAGCTAATAGCTCATTTGAATACAGGCAAAAAATAAAAGAACCTATTATGAGAAAAAATAAAAGCGATTCCCATAACAGGCAATCTGTTTGATTTGATTTAAGGGAAACTTTACAAGAACCTAACCAAATTTTCTACAATAATATAGAAAACCGTAGCAAAATAAGAATTAACAATTTGAAATGATGATATACTGACGACAGTGAACCTTTAGAAGACAAAAATAACTCAAATTAAAACAGTACACGAAGACCCTCGACAACGAATAACAGATCAAACAGACGTTCACGAACGCACGTTAATAACTCAGACTCAGCTCACGAATTCGATAATCACACAAATAACCAACCAATTCAAGCAACTTATTTTACTTTCGGCATGATGCAAACGCCGTTTCAAATTATGAGCATTCGGACAATCAAATTTCGCAATAATAAAGAAGATAGTCCCGCGCATTTCTTAGAGGAATTAAAAAGATTCAAAGGGGGTTACAAAATAAACGAATGTGATATTTTAGAAAGTTTAGATGCACTACTAATTGAAGACGCAAAAGACTGATGCGAATTAAATAAAAATTCCTGGAGATTTTTATCTGATTTTTTCGAAGATTTTAAAAACGCTTATATCGATGAAAGATTGTCTGAGGAAATTAGGCAAATAATTAAAGTTTGTAACCAAGAAAGAAATCAAGTTATTCACTCGTATTGAACGGAAATATGAAACCTTTTTACTAAATTATATCATAGAAGAAGTCCCGAATGGGAACTACGTAGAACCTATGAAAATCTTAGAATCGAATACAAGATGTACACGGATCGAAATGATTTTGAAACATTTGAGCAATTAGAAGACTTAGGTAAAGATCGGGAAACTGAGCTAGTCAAATCAAAAATCCAAAGCCAAGTTTTACAAATCACCGAACCTAAAATAGGGGACAAAAGAGAAAAAAAACGCAATAACAGTAGTGGGGATAAAAATAATTCGAATAATAACACAGATTTAAGGGAAAATAAAAATGGTCAAAATGATAAACAATACGGAAACCAAAGCCAAAATAATCTAGTTGGAAACAGTACGAAAATCGATTTCCATTTTCGACATTTGGATTTCCATCGTTACCTTTTTCAAATCAATATCAACAAAACTTCAGACCTAGATTCCCACCTAGC
The DNA here is from genome assembly GCA_932066315.1 of Andricus coriarius. NCBI lineage: Eukaryota > Metazoa > Arthropoda > Insecta > Hymenoptera > Cynipidae > Andricus > Andricus coriarius. The sequence continues at coordinate 26,309 of CAKNWT010333076.1, forward strand.
TTTCAATGAAATTTCCAACCTAGATATCAACCTAATTACAAACCCAGATTCTTAAACAATAGATACAGATATCCATTTAAGCCCTATCACAAAATGTTACCAATCATCAAATCAAGGTCAAAGCAACCCAATGATTGAATTCCCCACAGAAAAAAAAACTGAAAATAACTCAGAAGATAGCAATAGTAAACAAAATTTTCTAAAATCGAACTACGGTAATAAAAATCAATAATCAATTAAACATAATAGGGATTCACAGAAAAAACAAGTTTTAGCTCAGACAGAAGACACGATTTAAATACAAAAACGAACGAAAATCACAAATAACAGGCACTGCTACCATTGCGGATTAACGGGTCATTTTAAAAGAGAATTTCCTTATTTTTCATATAACCAGGGAAACTGGAAGGGCGGGTACAAGGACACAAAATATTAAAACCTATTGCCGAACCGCCAGAAAGACTTAATTTGGATAAATATAAGATAACGGAAACACGTTTCCATATAATAACAAAATTCGAAAATAATTTATTTCGGATTTTAGTAGACACAGGTACCACACATTCCTACGTGGGCAAGGAATTATTGAAAAAATCGAAAATTCCAATTTTTCAATTTCAAGACCAACTTCTCACAAACTAACGGTCGCTACCGGCTAAACCGTAGATATAATTGGACAAGTAGTAATTCCAATTTTTATCGGAAAGAAAGTAAAACAAGTTACCGACCACTCATGCCGAGCCCTTTTCCTACGACTCCTTTTCCCACAAAAAATCTGAAAATTCATTTTTGTAATTTTCCTCGAAAAATATTAATTTTAGACAAAAAGTATAAATATAAAACATATCTGTTTCAACGAGATCTACAACTGTTGGAAAAAATATTTTTTCCAATCCTTTCAGTACGTTCAACTGGGGTCTAAAAGGAACCCCTAGGACAATTATCAAGCCAATATTCTTCGGTGACCTTTTGGGAAGTATACCCCGCGAATTAATTAACAACCGCAAGAAAGTAAGTTTTGACAAATTTCAGGATTTGATTTTTTAATTTTTAATTAATTCGCGAAATGAAAAATTGAATTGAGATAAACCAGGACCCTACTTATCAGCAGAACTAATAGAGAAAATTCAACACCGACATACTGTTAATAGGCCTCAATGAATCTATTATCATTTAACCATTCAAAACGAAACTTAATTATGATAGCTTGTGTGTATTTCACATATAAATATACGTGAAAATTCATGTGGGAATCGAAGTGAAAAGTCCACATAGTTTCCTTAATTCACGTGAAAATCCATAATGAATTCCAGTTGACAACTATCTTGACAACTGCATTGACAATTACAACCCCATTCACAACCGATGACTTGCCAACATGCGATTGTGTACTTTAAGAAAAATGTAGTCATCTGAGTTTTGTTGCAGAATTAAGTTCACAGTTCGAGTGTTTGCCTAATGGCGACCCCATTCCTGGTGTCCCTCGTTCCGGACATTCAGCATCTTCTCCTGACAGACAATCTCCTGAAAATTCTCATCCTCCTGCAATAACTCATACTTCTGCCCAGTCGCCTCCACCTACCGAGCCTCTTCTTCGTGTCAGGTCCACATCTCCTCCTGACGTCTTTGCATATGTGGAAAAATTATCAAGCAGACACTTTTCAGAATTGCCGCTGGAACAAGAAACCGGAAAATGACGAGAAATTGTTCAAGACCAGGAAAATCCGGATTTCTTTTCGACCAGCAATTTTATAATTTTTTCAATGATAAGTCTATCCAATCACTTGAAATATGACAAATCACGTCTCTGGAAACATAAAGTTCTGTATGATTTTAAGAAATAAAAAAAAATTTTCAGCAATTTCCATTTGCGTTTTCGAGCTTTAAAAGTTCAAATTTTGTATTGCAATGACCGTGCCAATTTTTGGATACAAGAAAAATCGGAAATTTCGTTTGCCCATTGAATCGCAGAATAAAGTACAAATTGTCTTTTTCATCAATATTTTCTTTTAGTTATCCTCATAAATAGATACGTCAATTATTTCGATAGTTAAAGAAGTTTGCTTTTTACCTATTTAAACACATGCGTCTTATCAAAGAAAAAAAATTAAAAACAACTGTATAAAAACCTGAACATTTATTTTTTTTACGTTTAAAAAGTTTAAACAATAAATAAAAAAAAGGTGGAAGAAGACGAAAGAATTAAGTAACAAAGTGTTTCATCCTAATTCCATTTTTATGTGGAATGAAAGGAAACGCGCGCTTATAATCAATATATGCCATGTGCAAGTTCCTTTGATTTTTACGAGCTTGCGTCATGGCAACGGCGTTTATGGTGACTAGATCATTAAAATCAATAAAGATCATTAATACGTAAGGAGTTGTATTTCGGTTGCAGTACAGGATATAACTAGAAGTTTAAATGAACTCTAGATGTTCCCTTTTCAGTCTGAATTTCATCCAGATTAACATTCATCACACTAAAGGAGCGTCTGATGTCCTACGCAGATGCTTGCTAACAGCAGATCAAAGAGCTTTTACCTTAATACAAGAACATTGGCCTTGCAAGGTAAAGTTAGGGGCATAAGTAAGAAGATCGGATAGTGATTTGCTCGGCATACCTACCGTTTGACTTCCACTACCCATTACCATTTGAGGAGTCCAGGAATATGGTAGATTACTGCTGCGTTCAAGGATGGCTATTGCTCATCCGATGTGAGCCTAACGCGCATCATTTGACTTGTACAGTAAGGACACCAACAACAGGGGTCAGTTTTTATAAAATCTGACGTCAGCACAGTTTACTTGTATATCTGCATCAGATTTCGAAAATGATTAACCTCTCTTCTGAATCTAGTAATTAAAAATAGTTTTATAACTGAAAGACAAAATTTTTATTGTGAAGCCTAAGTTTGGAATAATTTACGGTGACAGTGGTATTGTTGCTGAAGTGATTTTGAAATTGCAAGAAAGGCTTACAACATATGCTTACCCATTTGGAATATCATTTGAAATACCTTTATAAATGCTCTAATTGCATGAAAATACTTTGAAATTAATTAGAGATATTTCAATCATAACGAATCCTTTCAGATACTAGAAATTTCTTTTTTGTAGAATTTATATTAGTTTGTCAATGCTGTGAATTGCTCGTTATAGTATCTGATATATAAATTTGAAATGTGAGAACCAGGTATCTTTAAAACGCAGAAGATTACATAAATGGCGAAATAAATTTGATTGATATACGTAATGACATTTTTTTCCTCAACGCTGACTCTTATCACATACATATCTCAGAAGGAAGATGGTAACGCCTTTAATCGAAGAGATAACGATTAAAGTATAGATTATAAAAGGTAATGAAGCAGTAGAATATGCATTCGTTACACTGTTCATAAAATTCTTGAATATTACATACATTAATCAGTTTTTCCTCTGATTGAAAAAGATGACGATGGTATGGACTCTGTTGTTCTTATCCTCGGCCGTGATCCTCAATACTATTGGTAAATAGAATAATATAATATATCTATTATATAATTTTAAGTAAATGTTTTTAAGCTTGATGCAAATCAGAATTTTTGCAATTTCATCCGCAGGGCGCAACTTTACACATTACTAACTGCGCATGTCGAGAGTCAGTTTGCCACACATATGGATTTGAAACTTTTGTAATTAATTAAAAAAAACGAAAGGTCATGTCCCAAAAACTAAAAACACCTTTAGGTTCAATCCCATTGTTTTTTATATTTCTGCAATTTTTATCAAATTAACTAAGCGTCGGATAGCGCTTAGTTTAGCGCATTTGTTGTTTAGCGTACATTTGCTTCAAGGAATCAATTCTAATCTGTCTTTCTGTAAACTACCATTAAATGAAAAAATTTAAAAAAGCTACGCAAGTTACCTTCATGAAACTATTGGCTGTATTTTCAACGTTATAATATTATTCAGTTATCCCGAAAATGCACCCATAGCACTTTTTACGAAACAAATAAGAAGTGTCACCACCATACAAAGCACCTATATAAGGATCTAGTAGATTTCCCAATGCCCAAAATAATATTTAACAATCAAAAAAACTGCCCCTAATATAATTAATGAAGCCCATCCTTGTTGTTTGCAACTAAAAATGCCAAAAAGTTTTCAATTTGAAAACAATCATATCACTCACGTTTCCAATACCCTAAATACAAATCCTTATTCCCAAATTAATAACAAACAACTCTGCAATATTGTGATCAAATAAAAAATAAAAAATCTGTATAAAAGCGTTGCATAAAATTTTCTTTAATTACGGAATAAAATTGTTTAACTCGCATTTAATGTGTGTGTTTCACGTAGAAATCCACGCATAACTCCGCATAGAATTGATTAATCCACTTGAGGTCGCACGTAATTTTTCACGGGTGATTTCATGTGAATTTCTTAAGTTTTTTATGAGAAACAGAATTTGAGAAAACTTTATGAAAAAATTACTCCTCTATTTCTTGTTGCAGAATTAAGTTCACAATTCGATTGTCTGCCTAATGGCGAACCCATTCCTGGTGTCCCTCGTTCCGGCCCTTCTGCATCTTCTCCTGACAGACAATCTCCTGAAAATTCTCATCCTCCTGCAATAACTCACACTTCTGCCCAGTCTGCTCCACCTGCAGAGCCTCCTCTTCGTGTCAGGTCTAGGTCTCCTCCTGCCAGGAATCCTTCTACATCCATACTTGGATTTCCACCCGAAGAACTAAGATTTGTTCGTCTTATTCCCCACAATAATCCGGCCCGCATATTAGAACTTCGAAGATACACTTTTCCTACCGATAAATTAATTCGACTGAGAACCCAACTTGGTAACCTGATGCCCATGCCAATCGAAGAACAAATTGTATTATCAAATTCCAATGGTGACGTCTTTGCATATGTGGAAAAATTATCAAGCAGACACACAATTCTTCGTGGAATACATAAAGCTCTTCACGGGGTGTCAACTCGGGTGAAAATAAACATGAACAGCGGCCTGGTTGAAAATTTATCCCGAGAAGAAATCGCGGAATTTCCATTAGGCAGAAAATACCCAATCACAAAGAATTTTAGATTAATAGGTGAGTAAACCAGAATTCTTCGCACTGTTAGTAAAAAAAGACCAGACGTGTATGCATAGGCCTTTTAAAAGTAAAAGTCAAAACAGTGACAACTTTAATTTGGTAGTTTTTAATTCATTTTCAGTATTGCCGCGGGAACGAGCAACCGAAAAATGACGAGAAATTGTTCAAGACTGGGAAAACCCGGATTTCTTTTCGACCAGCAATTTTATAATTTTTTCAAAGAAAAATGTATCCAATCACTGAAAATATCACTGAAAATATCAAATTTGAGCATTGTCTTAAAAAAATCTTATACAATTCCGCATCGAAATGCCATGGCAATGAGCTGTTTTTTTTCATTTTTAACCTTTCACATTTTAACTTAATCAACTGTTAATAACATGTTTTAAACGTTTTATATGCTCTTTGATAACGAGCGACTATTGTTATTGTTATAGATAATTTTATATAAAAAAAGTTCTCATATGATGCATTTGTAAACTAAAAGCTGCGCTTTTCTCGTGAAATATACCGAAAATTACTTGGCAAAAATAATTCCTTGCTATCAGTTGATAACAATCAATGATTTGTTAAAACAACTTAATTACTACTTGAATCACTTTTTCCGTTTACGAAATTATTCGATCGTATAAGTAAACAAAAAGCATTTCATTAGAATTATTTCGATTCAACAATTTGACAGAAAATGTAATTATTTGGTTGACAATACGAAAATTTGGTTGAAAATTAATTTTTTATAGAAAATTCAACTGTCCTCTAGAAAATTTAACTGCTTTGTTTAAAAGTGATTCTTATTTGTTAAAAATGAATATTTCATGGTTGAAAATTCAACTATTTTGTAGAAGATTCGTCTTTTGTCTTGAAGATTCAACAATGTTGTATAAACTTTAACTATTTGGTAGAGAATTTACCTATTTGGTAAAAATCAAGTTTTTTGTTAAAAATTCTACTTTTTTTAGAGAAGTCGCTTTTTTGTTTGAAAATTCAATCATTTGATTTAATACTTTTTTCTTTCCAGACTAAAGAATCTTTCCTGGTTTATGGTTCAACTTCTTTTTGAATATTCGCCTTTTTTCAACTGCTTTGGATTTAAAATTTTTATATTTTGTGGTCCAAATATCAACTTCTAATTTTTTCATTGAGAATTCAACTACTTGATTGAAAGTTGAACTTTTTTTAAAATTAAACTATTTTGTTACAAATTAAATTACTTTATTGAGGATTCAACTGTTTTGTTGATCATTCTTTATTATGTATAGAAATTTCGTCTTTTTGGCTTAAAAAATCAACAAATTTGTAAAAAAATGCATCCCTTTTGTTTAAAAATTCTACATTTTGTTGTTGTGTGCACTGTTTGCTTGATAATTAATTATTTTTTTAATTTAACCATTTGTTAGAAAACTGATCCTTGTAGCTCAAAAATACAAATAGATGATTAAAAATTCAAATATTTTGTTGGAAATTGAATGATTTTTTCGAATATTTAACTATTTTGTTCAAAAGTAACCTTTCGTTATTTAAAAAATCAACTGCTTTGTTGAGCTGAAAATTAATTTTCTTCATGTTCTAAATTAAGAAAATAATTCGGATGGTTTCCAAGCTTTATTTTATTATATCTTGAATCATGATTATGAGACGTGGACTTTTCTTTAGGCTACAATTACGCAATCATTTTAAATTTGTCACAGAAACACTGTAAATGTCAAACAATTACGCAATTTCTGCCTGAGATTTTCATTACTTAGTCACTCAATATTTACTCTAATTTTGTAATTGCCTTATTATTGTGTGAATATCAATGACATCAAATTTATATGAAGCAATTATATCTTCGCTAACTGTGTATTATTTTATAGGCTGGTTTGATAAAAATAATTTTTATAGAATCTACCTTAAATGGCATTGTTAACAAGTCAACGAAATTAATAATCCATGTATGCTAAAGTAAAAAATTCATTAACAGCGAAAATTCAAATTAAATAGACATTGTTTTGAAAAACTGATGTCTTTACTCAGTGATTTGGCACGCTAACTTATGGATCTTGCTTGTATAGGTTGCCTGAAAATTCTGGTTAAGTGGACAAGCAATATAAGATGTGATCTTTGTTTTCTAAAGCTGGCACAGAAATGTATCTATAGAAAGGCATCCATTCTCTTAAAAGTTCCAGGTTTAGGGCAAGCTGTGGATGTATAACTCCCGCCATATCATTATGCCTCTGCGTACATACTCTTTGAGCCATTACGCGACAACGATCAATAATTTACTCGATGGATTCGTTGGTATCTTCACATAATCGACACTGGTCAACCACATCTTGATGTAACACGTGCTTGCGATAATTTCTAGTGCTGCCAATCTTGTTCTGAATCGCAATGACGAATTCTTCCGTTTCTGGAAACAGGAAGCCCTTTGTCAGCCATATACCGTATCACTATCCACTATGTTGATCTAACGTTTTGAGGTGCTTGGCGTAGATCGCTTGTTGTCTCTATTGCGTTTCTTATTCCTCTATGCTTTCTGCCCTGACATTGAAGACCTCTTCTAAAGACAAACTCAAGGGCATGTAATCGAAATCCGCTTTACAGATGGAGTTGTAAAGCGTAACATCTCGCTTGCTGCTGAAAGATCCCCGCAGTTGTTCTGCATTTATGTAGTCCGAACTCCATGTGAATATCATTGAAAAACTGGCTTGTGACATCGACCACTTCCTGTCGTTTGTGGTCTAAACCAGCGTATAGCTGCAGGTCATCCATTTATAGAAGATAAGTCAGTTAATGACCATCCTCATTATCATGAACTTTAAGCTCATGAGATATGCTATTTAGTTTTTTGCTCAATGGGTTCAACAATAAACAGAACTATAATGCACTGAAGCAAGTCTCCTAGAAAGATCATTGTAATGCGCATTCATCCAGTTATATTTGCCCTAGTAGCAACGTCTGGCCTGTATGACAGAGGCCAGAGTCTGACTCAGCATCTGCTTCCTTTAGTCGACCAGACTGGCGGGAGAAATGATCAGAGCAGACGATAAACAGAATCTGGTGAATAAAGGAACCAGATTCTGGTATTTAGTTTAAACACAAATAATTAATGTAGAAATTAATTAATAAAATTAAAAATCTAGCAATCGGAAATCTGTACGATTCATAAGAATCTCCAAACAGGCAATAAGCTTATACGACATGGGGTTATGTTTGTAATATGTCAGTGTGTCTCGCCTGGAATGTAGTGATGTCTCTACAGTATATTCTCCTTGAAAGGGCTGAAATATAGTGTAAAACTATTACAGAAACCTATTTAGTACCATTTCACGTTATTTTAATTCTGTCTGGTGTGTATCATGACCAGTCTGGGCCAGGATCTGCTATACCAGACTCTGGCGCCAGAACAGCACGCCAAAGCGGAACCAGCCGGGTGCCAGGCTGCAAGCAGATTCTTCTTTTTCTGGTACCCATCTGGCGTCAGTCTGCAGTTATCTTGCTACTAAGGTGGTTCATCATAATCAAAATACTTGATTCGTGTGCCCAAAACGCTTGCTTGTAATCAATGTATGTCGTCTGCAAGTTTCTTTGATACTTAAGCGCTTGCGTCATGTCAACAGCATCTATGGTGACTGGATCTTCACTGCCCCGCGAGTTTTTACAACATCCTTTATATTCTCCTGTTCTGCCTGTTTAGTTTTAAACTACGCGAATATATCTTTTACACAAACAGAATTATTTAGCTGCAAAATTAGGTGAAGCTAGCCGTATGAGGAAAATTGTTAGTGCGAAAATCTTCCTGCTGATTTTGCTACCTTCTTGCACTACTCTTGTTGTGCCGACGCAGTCTAACAGTAATAGCATCAAGTCTCTGCCAATGGAAGTCTATAATCACATACAATATAGCTGGTGTCCATGCCTTGATTTTCCAAAGGTGAATAATCTTAGTATCATTGTATATCAGCTTTCAGGTTCCATTTCCTTCCTTATGTTGAGTCAATGGACCCAATCTGCGCCTCACTTTGCTGGGATCCATATCTAACCTGATTTTCCATGCTGGATCTCGTTCCCTTCCTGGGGCAAAGACTAAATTTATAGGCCTAGTTCTGCGGCCCAAAGATTTAATGACTGTCACAGCTGCAAAATGTGCAGGAATTTTCACCTTTAACGCGGTTGTTGTTACCTGGTTGTGAGGTAATCACAGATGGCTAAATAAGACACACGAGCTAATATTTATAAACTTTTCCAAAACTTTAAATTTGGTTTCAAGGAGTATCATGGTTTTAACGGTCGTTTATCAATTTTGTACGCAGACGATTTATTTTTCGCATCAACTAGTATTACGGAATTTACCGTATAACTAAGTGGTCAATTATAGCGCTAGTGTAAGTATTACGGAATCCTCCATAACTTTATTCTTGAACAAGCTGGAAAACGGATTATTCTTACGGCAAATTCCGTAACATTAAACAGTCTTCTGGTCTTCTAATGTCAAAAAATACTACCCCTATGAGTCAGAAAAAAAAAACAGAATTTCAGACTGATATCATGAATTTGACTGCGGTTGATATGGATATATGTTTGTTAATGATGTGCATATTGCTAACGTTGGTTTTAATAGGAAAGCACCATTTACAATGTTTTGAACGACTGAAGATCCTACAACACCCCACGTGAACTAAATTAATTTTGTTCTTAACTTAATTAGGTTCAGTGTTGAAAACACTTAATCTGATTATTAATAATTTTTCATCGTTAAGTATTCAAATAAACATGCAATTATTATTAACTTAGAAGCAGCGTAGGAGTTAAGTCGAGTTGAGCTCGATTGGTTCTTATCGGCTCGACATCGAGCTCTCCGAACAGCTCTAAAGTTTGTATGTAACTAGAATCTATATGCCAAAAAACACCATCTAACGACCGATGATCAGCCACATATTAAAAATGTTAAATTATGCAAACGTGCAAGGCGAAAAGTGAATATGCAGGCTTAATTTTTAACTAAAAGAAGAAAAAGGAAAAGAAGAATAAGAAGAAGAAGTGTGTCCCTCATATTAATTTATTATTAATCTTACGACTGTTTGATCAACTAAAGTCAAGACCTAACCAATAAACCCTTTCTAACGTCTAGCAAACGAAAGGTTAGAAACAATTTATATTTTTATTATGTAGTGTTGACCAGATACACATAATGAATTATATTTAATGTTATAAATATTTAAATATTGATTTTTATTTATAGGATGTAAAAAAATGCATATTCATAAATATTTTTATCTGTTATACATATAATTTAAAAAGATTTTTGAAATCTTGTTCTTTTATTATATTCTCATATCCTGACACGCGACCTTTAGCAACTTGTAATATTCATATCCATCGCAAATATATTCCTTCGTCTCTTAGCTTTATATTTTGATACTCTCTGAAGTAAACCTTTGTTTAAAAAAAATGCTTTTTCTCTTGTTTTTTTTTT
>CAKNWT010333079.1:532-13518 GCA_932066315.1 Andricus coriarius
GGTCTCCTCCTGCCATGTCTCCTCCTGTCAGCTTTTCTCCTATCAGGCCTTCTCCTGCAATGTCTCCTTCTGTCAGGCCTTCCGCTAATTACGTGCTTGGATATGGTGTTGGACAGCTTGGACTTATTCGGCTTGTTTCCCGTAGCAATCCGGAACGGCGATTCGAATTTCGAAGATACACTTTTCATCCTAATATACCACTTGTACGGTCAGTAAGAAGACACGGATTTGCGTCTCTTCCAATTATAGAACAAATTGTATTATCAACATCTAGAGGAGACATTTTTGGCATATTGGAGACTAATGGTACTCTTATTGGAATCTATAGTATGCGTAGCGGAAAACCTCGGGCAAAACTAAACATAGGAAGCGGCGTGGTTACAAACTTGACCCGAGACGAAATTAGGGAATGTCCAGTAGGCCCTAATCGCATAGTAATTTCGAATTTTAATATTGTTATTGGAAACGAAGATTCTCTACAGCTAAACCAATAATTCAATTTAAAAAATGTAAAACATTCACTTAGTAATGCACGGAAAATAATTTGTAGGTAGACCCGCGATATTTATCTTTGTTGTAGCTACAAATATTGTGAGAAACGAACCGTCGATATTGTTGTTGCAAATTAAGTTATGTAAACTTATATCATACTTGCTGAAATAAAGTGGTGAATATGAATCGCTATCAAATTAAAGTGTATATTGGACATTTCATATTCGCATTTTTTATTTTGTATCTTTAATGTTAAATTATTATATATTATTATAATTGAAATAAACTTTTAGTCAGTGATGAGTAAGTTATTTTTTAAACGGAACCAGTTATCTGTAAAGTTACTTCACGAACACAGCAACTTGTTACCATTATCGTTCGCGATTCAATATTTGACTCTATCTTAGTTAGCTTTTTTTAACGATGAATCTTTGTATAAGTAAATTGACGCTGCTGATGGTAAAGCTAGCAGAAAAGAAAAATTAAAAATTACTTCTAAGTGTAAAGATATATTAGCACATCATTTCTCGTGATTAATAATCCAATTCCTTATTAGCTTTCCAAACTTTAATTATAGGTTCCAATTTCCGTCCACCTACACAAAAGAAATTCATGATATCCAGATATAAGAGTGTATTCTTTAAGAAAATAATACTCTCTTTCTCCTTCGCGTCATATGACTGAGTTTTCTGCCGAGCCTCGTCTACGTGCTAGGTACAGGTCTCCTCTTGTCAAGCTGCCTCCTGCTAGGTCTCCTCCTGGCAGGGGCAGACCTGGCAAGATAAGTCTTTTCGTACGTTCCAACCACAGTACAAATTGTATCAATAACATCTGATGGTGTCGTTTTTGCAAAACTGAGGAATAGTGGTGTTCTTAGTGGAATATATAGTACCCGTACAGGAAGGCCTCGAGTGGAAATAAACATAACAACTTTCAACCAATTATTTTCAACAAAGGAGTGCAAATTTCGAACAAGTTTTTAAGTTTAAAACTAAAAAAGTTAATTTTATCAAAAATAAAATTGATAAATTTCTATTGAGAAAAATTAGAGTTAATGCTATACCTAGGAATCTCATTGTCATTTAGTATAAAAAAACATCGAAATCCGTCATGATAATAATACTGCCGGGGTTTTTGTCCAAAAAGGGGGAAACTTTTTCCCATTGTGTGATAATCTTAGGTAACTAGTTATATAAATTGTCAAATTAATTTCAACGATATTATTAAATAATTCGCTTCCCTGAAACTGGCTTACGAAATACAAATATAATCTCTAAACATAAGAGATAATCTTAGAAAGATCAAATTAAAGCCCATACAAACCACGAAATAAGAATTGTTTACTCTAGTGAAGTAAAAGAATATACACTATTCACACTGTTTACTACAGTTTTTTCTCTAATTGGAAAATATGAGAATCGTTCATACTCTAGTTTGATACTTGTTGCATAATTTTATTGGTAAGAAAAATAATATAATTAGAAATTGCTATAATTAACATGAAAATTATAGTTATGGTTAACGAAAGTTTGTTCAATAATTAAATTAAAAATGCTTACAAAATTTTATTTCATACAAAATGTTTATTGTTCGAAATGGAAAAGAAAAGGGCGAGTTCTTTCGCAGCCTACACCTTTTTTAGCTCAGAAAATTACCAATAATTGCTATTTTTAGCCAATTTCTAACTATTTTTTCGAATCTGCTGCCAATTAATTAAATCGGAAAGCGTGGAATGTACGTACATTAAAGTTATTTTAATAAACAATTTAAGAACTATATGGTTGCAAAGTCCAAGCTTTTTCGAAAAAAATCATTGTTTTAAAATCTTGCGCTCATCTCAAAGCCAAATCTAGTAAATTGTTCCTAAAAGTGTTGTCAATTAATCAAGTCAAGAACACATAAATCCTTAATCATATAATCATATAATCCTATAATCTACATATTAATCACATAATCCTTAAATCTGTGTCAATGACATGAATTAAAAAATGCATGATGGCTGAGTAATCATAAAAAAATTTTACACCTGACATGGAAGTTTTTGCGAAGATAAAAATACGAGATTCATTGCGAATGTTTGTCTCTTATCATAATTAATATTTAAAAGAATAAAGATTTTGCATTCCTAAATAAAGATCAAAATAAGGAACATTTACTCTATTATAGCGAAAGAATACATATTATTATTTACACGGTTAGTTATAGTTTTTTCTCTAATTAAAAAATACATTACATTAGATAAAAATTGAAAAAGTTAGAGCAGGTTCAAAATTTGTTAGACTACTTTTTCAAGATATAAAAATTCTATGTACGGCTATTCCTAGTGCTTTTTTAATTTTCTGGAAAAATAAAAAATTAAAATTTTGATTGTACAAAAAATAATGAACAATCAAAAATTCCATTTTGATCTCAAATTATGCTAGATGCAAAAAAAATTAGATAAACATTGTCCACCCAAAAAGGAGCTACAAATTTGTTATGAATAACTTTTTGATAGGATGCGAAGTTTTTGTTTTAATCGTAAAAAATAGCATTCAAAATAAAAAAATTAAATTTTTTAAAAAACGACACAAAGTATGAAAAAAAATTAATAAAGAAAAGTTGTTCACCAAAAAAGGATCTACAAATTTTTTAGTATGTATTTTTGGATAGGAGGAGTAGATTTTCTTTTAATCGTTAAAAATTAGATTAAAAATACAGAAATTCAATTTTTGGAAAAGCGATACAAGAGACGAAAATACATTGAAAGACCAAAGTTATATCATCCAAACAAATCTACAACTTTTTTATAAACTCTTGTTATAAAAATGAAAAAATTAACTGGTTAGAAAAAATACACTACAATAACATTTTATTTTACAATACCAATGCAACATGAAATGTTTGACATTAATCTTAAAAAAAACCTGACAATATGGAAAAGACATAATTCTCTAACCCAACTTGTTTGAGCGAGATTCCAAGTCGCCTCTCCTTTTTCTTCGACCGTTGATATAAATTAAAAAAATTTTAAGCTTCTCTTTCTTCGGTCTTACGGTCCAATAAATACAAACCTAAAAATGATTATAGTTGTTTAAGCAAATCGTTTTTATTTTCTACGTTTTAGCTCTCACTGAGGGCCTTCATCAGGAAAGTTTCCATTTCTAAAATAAATCGTGTGTTTACGATAAATTAAAATTAAAATACAAGAACTTACTAAGTATTATTAAAAAAAAAGTGTTATTACCTCTCATTAAAAATTACGTAGTGTCAAAAAAATACATTCGAGAGTCAAACATTTAACTAGTAAAAGGTTACATAAGGTGAATATTTAACACTCATGTCGAAAACTGATATAGTCATAATCAAAATCTTAGCCTTACCAAATTTTTTTGAGAGGCTCAAAACTAATTCGATTACATTTTAAACAGGAGAAAGTTCCAAATAATACATAGGACGATGACAAAAGATACATTGAACTGACATTGAGATTTATGCCATAGATGATACTAAATGGACGATAAAACACAGGTCAAATTTTCATTAAACAAACAGATAATGCATTGATACATCATGCCTGCGTTACTTTAAAAACTTTTCAGGTAAACCTTTCTCTGGACAAGGAGAAGTTTTTTAGCAAACTTCAGATTCGGTTATATTGTGATATTCCGAGAAACTGTACACAAAGAATGTAAACATTAACCTCATAAACTCCTGTCTTAAGCCATATTGTTGTAAAGCATCGACAGTGTTTCCTCTTAAAGCAATACCACAAAAGGGATTTACGATATCCCAACATAAATATATGCTCTTTAAGAAAAATTAATTCTTAATTTCTTCTTGCAGAATCAAGTTCACAGTCTGGTAGCAATGGGTTTGATACTCCCCGCCAGGGTAGCTGGCAATCTTCTTCTTCTCGTCGCACACCTCAATCTCATATCCAGCCCGAGACTTCTCCACGTGTTAGGTCAAGGTATCCTCCTGCAATATCTGCTCCTGTCAGGCCTTCTGCTTATCACGCACTTGGATATGGAGATGGACAAGTTGGACTTATTCGGCTTGTTCCCCATAGGAATCCAGAGCGGCGATTCGAATTTCGAAGATACACTGTTCATTCCAATATACCACTTGTACGGTCAGTGAAAAGAAATGCATTTTCGTCTATTCCAATTCTAGAACAAATTGTATTATCAACATCTATAGGAGACATTTTTGCAATATTGGAGACTAATGGTATTGTTACTGGAATGTATCGTATGCGTAGCGGAAGGCCTCGGGCAAAACTAAACATAGGATGCGGCGTGGTTACAAACTTGACCGCAGACGAAATGAGGGAATGTCCAGTAGGCTCAAATCGCCTAATAATTTCAAATTTTGATATAGTTGTTGGAAACGAAGATTCTCTACAGCTGAACCAATAATTTAATTCCAAAATGTAAAACATTTACTTAGTAATGCACCGAAAAATATTTGTATGTAAGCCCTCGATATTCATCTTGGTTGTAGCTACAAATATTTTTAGAAATGTACCGTCGATATTATTATTGGTGAGCAATTATACATTCCGTGTCACAAGCGGAGGCATTTTTCAAAAATCTGACACCCGAAGGCGTGATTTTTTTATCTTCATTGGTCAATTATTATATGTTATTATAATTAAAATAAATTTTCAGTCAGTGATGTGTATGTTACTTCTCAAGAGGAACCAGTTATGTTTAAAGTTACGCCACGAAGACAGTAACTTGTTATCTATATCGTTCGCGATTCAATATTTCACTTTTTCTTAGTCAGCTTTTTTCGTTAGCTTTTTTCACAGATGAATCTTGGCATAAGTAAATTGACGCTGCAGAGGGTAAAGCTAGCAGAAAATAAAAATACAAAATTACTTTTAAGTGTAACGAAATATTAGCACAACATTTCTCGTGATTAATAATCCAATTCCTTATTAACTTTCCAAATTTTAATTATAGGTCCCAATTTCAGTCCACCGACACATTAAGTTGATCAAAAACTCCGCAATAAGATTCCAGTATAATTTCATATTCTCAACACAAATTTGAAAGTAGCACAAGTCTGTGACCTGTCATTAATGAGTTGATTGTTAATATTGGCCAAAAACAGCCTAAACATATCTAATACTGTAAAAAACGCAATGATAATAATAACATACAACTTCAAACTCACAAACCGCCAGCCCACGAATCCCAAACCCACAAACTCCAAATTCACAAACCCCATGCCCACAAACTTTAAACCCACAAACCCCAAGCTCATAAATCCCAAGCCCATTAATCCGAAGCCCACGAAACCCATGCTCACAAACCGTAAGCCCACAAACCCCAAAGCTACTAACCCACAATCCCCAAGCCCACAAGCCCCAAATTCACAAACTTTAAGCCCGCAAACTTCAAACCCACAAACCCCAAGCCCACAAATCCCAAGCCCACAAACCCCAAGCCCATAAAACCCAAGCCCGCAAACCTCAAGCTCACAAACCCCAAACCTGCTAACCCACAATCTTCAAACCTAAACCCTAAACCAAGCCTAAGTTCACAAACCCCAAACCCACAATCTCCACTTGGAGTTTGTGAATTTGGGGTTTGTGGGCTTGGGGTTTGTGGGCTTGGCTTTTATGGGCTTGGGTTATCACCGACTAGACCTCAGAAGAAATTAAGGAATGTCTAGTAAGACCCGTTGCCAAATAGTAATAAACTTGAGTATAATAGTGTTAAATCAGGATGCCCTACAGCTAAGCCAATCATTAAATTTTTTTTAATATAAAACTTTTATGCATTGTAAAACTGATATTTGACTTTATGAACAACTCCATCGTTATCAAAAATGAAACCTCGTATTCATCCAATCAGATACATAATCGTGGTGCAAAATTAGTAATTCCTCAAAATTGCCTCATGACATTTGCAAATAAAAACTAGCATGGTTTTACATTATGAATTTATTGTTTTTATTACAAGAAATTCAGAGATTTGAAGGAAGATAGATTTTCAACAAAATGCATCAACCTCCAACTGAAAATATTCGGTTTGATACACTGTGTGATACACTTGGGTGAATAGATATATAATGTTTTTGATTAATTTAAACAAACTTATTAAATAATTTTTGTCTAAAAACTGGCTTATGAAATACAAATACAAACTCTGGATATGAAAGATAATCTGAAAAAGATAAAATGGAAGCTCAATCTTCCGTTAAGCAAATTAATTCTCAAACAAAACAAAAATCAACAAAGGAGTGCAACTTTACACCAAGTTTTTAAATTTTAAACTAAAACATTAATTTTTTTCGAAAATAAAATAGATAAATTTCTAGTTTGAAAAATTAGAGTTTGAGTTATACCTCGAAGACTCATTGTCTTTCTAAAAAAAAAAACATAAAAATCCGTCACGCAAATAATACTTCTGGGCGAGTTTTGTCCAAAAAAAGGGAAACTTTTCTCATTTTGTGACAATCTTGGGTAACTAGATATGTAAATTTTCAAATTGAGTTTAACAATTTATTACATTTTTTTCCCTCGAAACTGGATTACGAAATACAAATACGATCTCTAAATAAATATAAGAGATAACCTCAGAATGATTAAATTGAAGTCCATATAAACCACGAAATAAGAATTTTTTACGCTGGTGAAGCAAAAAAATATACATTGTTCACACTGTTCAGTATAGTTTTGTCTCTAATTGGAAAATATGAAAATCGTTTCTACGCTGGTTTTATACTTGGCGGTTAATTTGATTGGTAAGCATGATAATATAATATATAGTTTAAAATTTTTTTTAAAGCTTTTTGCTATTATCAATTCATTAAATACATGATGGCTAAGTAATCATAAAAACTTGTCAACCATGTAATGGAAATTTTTGCAAAGCAAAAAATACGAGATCTATTATGTCCGTTAACTTCTTATCATAATAGTTCTTATCATAATACTTCTTTCGAAAAAGAAATATTTGACATTCCTGAATAAAGATAAAACATAACTTTTAACCTAGGATTTTCTCGCCCTCTCTCATAAAAAGGCGCAGGTGAACGATTATTACTAGTTCAAATAATTGCTAACCGTGATTCTATTAGAAACTCTCTACGAATTTTCCTCTTATAGAAAAAAGTCTTTAGTTTGACAAGAAAGTTGTGTCAAGAATATAGAAAACTTTTTGAATTTGTATCCGAAATAGCTGACTAACGAATTTGACCTTCAGTGTTCGACGCTGAGAAATATAGAAACGAGAGGCATTCACTAAAATCTCAATTAACGCGCGTCACTTAAATGACCAATCGCTCCCACGAGAAGGAGTCCTGGCTTCTAATTAGCCGCTACTCCTTCCGTCTCTAAAAAAGATGAATATTTGTAGCCAACTTCAGATTCGGGTATATTGACATATTCGGAGAAAGTGAACACAAAGGATTTAAGCATTAACCTTATAAACTCCTGTCTTAAGCCATATTGTTGTAAAGTACCGGGAGTGTTTCCTCTTAAAGCAATATCATAAAAGGGAATCATGATGTTTTAACGTAAGCGTATGTTCTTTGAAAAAAATTATCCTTAATTTTATCTTGCAGAATTGAGTTCACAGTCCGATAGCAATTTGCCTAATACTCCCCGCCCGGGTCGTAGTCAACCTTCTTCTTCTCGTCGCATACCACAGTCTGCTGCACAGCTCGAGCCTTCTCTACGTGTTAGATCCAGGAGTCCTCCTGTCAGGCCGGCTCGGGCCGGCCCTTCTGTTTCTCAAGTACTTGGATATGGACTTGGACAACTTGGACTTATTCGGCTTATTTCCCGTAGTAATCCCGAACGGCGATTCGAATTTCGCAGATACACTTTTCATCCCGATATACCACTTGTACGGTCAGTAAGAAGACATGCATTTGCGTCTATTCCAATTCTAGAACAAATTGTATTATCAACATCTAGGGGAGACATTTTTGCAATATTGGAGACTAATGATACTCTTATTGGAATATACAGTATGCGTCACGGAAGGCCTCGGGCAAAACTAAACATAGGAAGCGGCGTCGTTACAAACTTGACCCCAGACGAAATTAAGGAATGTCCAGTAGGCCCTAAGAACGGAATAATTTCGCGTTTTGATATAGTAGTTGTAAACCAAGATTCTCTACAGGTGAACCGATAATTTAATTTAAAAAATGTAAAACATTTACTTAGTAATGCACGAAGAAAATGTGTAGGTAAATCCACGATATTAATCTATTGTGTAGCTACAAATACTGTTAAAAACGAACAGTCGATATTGTTGTGTAACATGATTCTCTGCAGCTGATCCAATTAATGCCGCTTATAAGATAAACAATTACGCATTTCAAAGATGAATCTTTTTATAAGAAAATTTATCCTACCGAGGGGAAAGCAAACAGAAAATAAGAAAGGAAAATTACTTCTAAGTGTAACGAAACATTAGCACAACATTTTTCTTGATAATTAATCCAATATATATAATATAGAGTATTGAAAAGTGGCTGGTTCTAGACACATGCTCATAAAACCGAAATTTGTTTGAAAATTTCTCAACAATGTTAAAAAAAAGCGTAGTGACTGCAGAACTTCACTAGAATTTTCAGTTAGCACATCAGATTTCTCTAAACCTAAAGAACTTCAACAAAAATTATATACTGCATCAGCTAATAATGAATGTGTGTCCCCATCTAAAGTAGTCCCACAAGAGAAATTGAAGACATCCCGAAATAAGAGCATATTCTTTAAAAAAATTAATCCTCTTTCTTCTTGCAGAATTAAGTTTACAGTGCAGTAGCGACAGGACTGATACTCGCCGGCCGGGTAGTTGGCAACCTTCCCCTTCACGTCATACAACCGAATCAGTTTATTTTGACCTTTATTTCCATTACTTGCTTCGCTATTTAATATAACCGAGTCTCTTGCCGAGCCTCGTCTACGTGCTAGGTCCAGATTTCGTCCTGCCAAGCTTTCTCGTGCAAAGCTTCCTCCTGCCAGGTCTCCTTCTGCAGAGCCTCCCGTCATGCTGTATATGCACTTGGACAACTTGGAATTATTCGGCTTATTCTCGACAGGAACCCAAACCAGCGATTTGATTTCGAAGATACACTTTTAATCCCAATAGACTACTTTTACGTCTTGAAGCAGGAAAAGTTTTTTCCTACATTTCAACCGCAGTATACATTGTGTTAACAACATCTGATTGTAACGTTTTTGCAATATTGGAGAATAGTGATGTTCTTAGTATGGATGGTTACGCACTTGACCCCAGACGAAGTTAGAGAATGTCCAGTAGGCCTTAACCGTCTGGTAGATGAGAATTTTAGCATATTAGTTATAAACCAGGATTCTCTACAGCTTAACAAATTAGTCTTGCGGATTAGGTAACTAATTATGCATTTCGTGTCACAAACGGAGTAATTTCCTTTAAATGTGTTTGGCACCTCAAGGCTTGCTCTTAGGTTAAGGTCATTCGAGGTGATATACATATTTGCCTGAAGTCTTATTAAAAAATCACTTGAATGAAACTTGTAGATCTATTTCGGCTGAAACATTGTTCTTGTCAACATTTTTTGCTATCTTTTATAGTTTGGCCAAAAAATATATTTTTTTATCTTTAATAACCTTCCATTTTAAAAACATTTTTGAAGCTTTCATATAACTTGTTATATGGCGACCTTCTTCTTCTCGTCTGCATCGCGTACCTCAGTCTGCTGCATAAACCGAGCCTTCTGTAGGTGCCAGATCCAGGTCTCCTCCTGGCATGTCTTCTTCTGTCAGGCCTTCTTCTTATCAACTACTTGGATATGGACTTGGACAATTTGAACTAATTCGGCTGCTTCCGAACCTAAATACGGAATTGTATTACCAACATCTAAAGGAGACATTTTTGCAATGCGGGAAATTAATTATTTTTTTAGCGAAATATATCGTACGTGTAGTGAAAGGCCTGGCGCAAAACTGAACATAGGAAGCAGCGTGGTTACAAACTTGACCCTAGACGAAATAAGGGAATGTCCAGTTGGCTCTGGTTAAACTAATAATTCCACATTTTGATATAGTAGTTGTAATTCAAGATTCTCTACTGCTAAACCAATAATCCAATTAAAAAAATCTTGATATTGTTCTCAAACAGCAGGATTCTGTGCAGCTAATCCAATCAATCCGGCAGAAAAGGAAGCCAATTGTGTATTTCGTGTCACAAACGGAGAAATTTTTTGAAAATTCCGATACACCCAAGGCATGTTTTTAGTGCGTGGGGTAATCAAGGTAATGCACATATTCACCCAGGCACTCTTTGAAGAAGTTATGTGAACTTATGTTATACTTGCCAAACGGAAGTGGTAAATATGAATCTCTATTCAATTGTATCAACTGCAAATCAAAATGTTCCACTTTTGCGGATCAAAAATTAATTTGCACAAAACTTTATTCATATCCGTCAAGTAGAATCAGTTACACCCACTTTTTAATAAAACTCATAAGTTTCTCATTTTAAAGCAAGTTGTAGCAAATTTCTCATTTTAGGAATTGTCTTTCTCTTTCTTAATCTGTTTCTTTAGATTTACCTAAATAGTTCTTACTCACACTTCTACAAGATTTAAAACTTCCTAAGGCCCATAGAAAACGTTTTAGAAAAAGTTGCATTTTTAACAAAATACATCAATTTTCCATAAATAGATCAATTTCCTTCTAAAAAGGTTCAATTTTTAACGAAACATGGAATATGTGAATTTCCTGGTAAAACATTACTTTTCAGCAAAAAGAAAAGAATTCTCGACCAAATAGTTAACTTTTTAACGAAATATATTTGCGCTTACAGTTAGTTAAGAATTGTTGCTGTTAACTAACTAAACAAATAATTTTCATCCAGAAACACACTTTTTTACCATTCTTTGAGGAAAAGGCCAATGTTTTTTGTCAATTCAACGAGAAATATATTGCTCAAAACTTTTTGCTGTAAGATTTTTAGTAGTGACAAAAAAAATAAATTGTATGCAAAATTTTTTGAAACGAATGCACATTTTTACCATTTCTTCATAAATGGGTTTAATGTCTTTTACGGAATCAAACAGAAATATTCCATTTCTTGAATTTATGGAAGCCATCAATTATTTAAACCATATTATTAATATAGGCTTAGTGCCCATTTATAAAAAAGGTCAAGATATGCATTTGTTTATAATAGTTGTTCAAATTATTGGTAAATACCAGATATTCTAAACTAATTGCAAGCATACATTAATATCAGAAGTCTTACATGCAAGAGCTTTTGATTTAAAATAGCCAATCATTGCGAATCACGAAAAAACCACATATTTTGCTTATTATTTTTTTCAAGTAATTCTACATTCTTTTTCTTACACTAAGTCACTGGAAATTATTTTTAGTTAGCTATACTTCGCCCGACTCTTGGGTAACCGGGTATAACAATTTTTTAATTCATTTAAGCAAACTTATCAAATAATTTTTTTTTTCTTGAAATTGCCTTGTGAAATACAGGTGCAATCTCTGGCTATAAAACATAGGCTGATCAAGATAAAATGAAAACTTACGTAATCCCTGGAATTATAATTTTTAACTTTAATGCAGCAAAAGAATACACATTATTCACACTGTTCAAAAACTGTTTCGGTAATTTGGAAAATATGAAAATCGTTCATACTCTAGTTTTATACTTGGTGATAAATTTTATTGGTAAGCATGAATTGTTAGAATTGTGAAAATACAAAATTGCTATAAGTAAGATTCAAATTATAATGATGGTTAACAAAAGTAGTTTGATTGATAAATTGTAAGTGTTTATGAAATTTAGTTGAATTTAAAATTTCAATTTTCCGGACTGAAAAAGGGCACGCTACACATTTTTCCGAATAAGAAATTACAAATAATTGCTATTTTGGGCAACTTGATAACTGGCTTACGAAATACAAATACAAAATCTAAATATAAGAGATAATCTTCGAAAGATAAAATTAAAGCCCATATAAACCACGAAATAAGAATTTTTACTCTGGTCAAGCTAAAGAATATACATTATTCACACTGTTCACTATTGTTTTTTCTCTAATCGGAAAATATGAAAATCGTTTATACTCTGGTTTTATACTTGGCGGTTAACTTCATTGGTAAGTATGATAATATAACATATAGTTTTAAAAACTTTTTCAACCTTATTGCTATTATCAATTCCTTAAATAAATAATGGCTAAGTAATCATAAAAACTTGTTAACCGTGTAATGGAAATTTTCGCGAAGCCGAAAATACGAGATCTATCGTCTCCGTTAATTTCTTGTCATAATTCTTCTTTTAAAACAGAAATATTTAACATTCCTAAATAAAGCTAAAACATAACTTTAATTCTGAAATCTTCTCGCCTTCTCCCATAAAAAGGCGCAGGTCAAAGATTATTGCTTGTTTAAATAATTGATATCCGAGTTTCTATTAGAAACTCTTTCAGAATTTCCTTCTCATCGAAATAAGTCTTTAGTTCGACAAGAAAGTTCTATCAAAAATTTT
>CAKNWT010333084.1:0-14515 GCA_932066315.1 Andricus coriarius
ACACTCAATGCTCAATGAATTGACTTTTATGATTGATACCGGTTGATAAGATTCATAAACTTGTTTAGCATCTAATCTGCGCGGAGAAAACCCTAGCAAATGACCGATAGAATCTTTAGGCTCAAAATTTACTTCATGACTGCAATAAATTACTCTAAGGGAGAAAAAAGAATGCTAGAGAAAGAGATGGATAGTGCTGAAAAGGAACAAGAAATGCATGCGTGATCACGTAGCAAGGGGGCGAAACTTTATAGTGGAGAGCCGGTGTTTCCTGTCACCGGTGATGCTGAGAGGTCTGCTGCTTCGAAGGTGATATAGTTTTTTGTATTGTCGCTCTTTCCATATTTTGCGACCTCGTCGCCGTTTCCAGTTTTTTTCGACCTTGTCGCCGTTTCCAGATTTTTTGAATTTGTCGCCGTTTCCAGATTTTCCAACCTTTTCGCCGTTTCCAGATTTTTTAAATTTGTCGCCGTTTCCAGATTTTCGACCTCGTCACCGTTTTCCAGTTTTTTTTTTGAATTTGTCACCGTTTCCAGATTTTTCGACCTCGTCGCCGTTTCCAGATTTTTCGATCTTGTCGCCGTTTCCAGATTTTTTTTTGAATTTGTCGCCGTTCCCAGAATTTTCGACCTTGTCGCCGTTTCCAGATTTTTTGAATTTGTCACCGTTTCCAGGTTTATCAACTAAGCAGGTGTCTCCGAAAGGCAAGCCTCCTGGCGGTAATATAGTGAGAATCTCGGATTTCTCCTGGGCTCGGAGTTCTGCTTCTCGTTGTCGACGAATGGCCAATAGTACTCGAACGTAATTCGGTTCCGAATTTTTAGAGTGCAGAGACCCCCAAGAAGTTCAGGCAAAAGGCTAAAAAGGATGATACCCGAGGGACATTACGAATCAGCCTTCTTTCCGAAACTTCGGTCAAGTACCGAAGTACAAGACCGGAATGCGTTCAAACAAATGAATTCAATGAATATTTCTCTGAAAAGAGCAGGTTTTCTTACTCAAATCCAAAATAAAAGCTGAAGGAGCCTTGAAAAGCTTGCTCTGAAAGAGCCGAGGAGGATCAGTTGGTATTCAGATGAATCAGAATTGACTTCCAATATGATCTCTTTATTTTCCAAAAACTCCCTAGGCGGAGAGAGAGAGAGAAAGAGAGTGAAGCAGCTAGTAGTCCAGTAGAGGTTGGTAGAGACGCTACTCGAGGCGTCGGAGAGCAGAGATCGAGAGGGTCGATAGTTTTTGAATGCCATAGCTTGTCTCGACTCTCCCACTCTGCGCGAAGTTGGACGGTTCGCCCCACTCTGTCGTTTCGGAGCAATAGGATCATTGCTTGTTCTGGCCCGCTGCCAGATAGCTGCTCTATGCTTTCTCTCCGCGTTACATGAATTTTAAAGTACTTAAAATTTAATATTACTTGCCAATTTTTTTTGAGTAAACATTTAAATCGCATTAATTGATCGAATGGTATTTTCTTCCAAAATTAGATTTGAATTTTAAGGGATGCTGACAATATAAAATACAGCAATGTAATAGTACTAATGTATTATTCATATAATATTATCATATAATACTATTATAGACATTGTATATAATTATAAATGTTATTATTATTATAAAACATTATAACAATAATAATATCACAATATTACATACAATACACGTATAATATATCACAATCAACTATAATTTATATACATATACATTTCTAATTACGACATGATAAGAATATCCTAATAGTTATTAATAATAATAATTATTATTATTCATAAGTTAAGACTGAAAGTTGAGCCCATATTGCAGAATCTAACATTTTAAATTTTCATAATTCTCTACAATTATGTGCCTTTAAAATAATATTTGGAATTTCAACCCATACAGTGGATAATATTTGTTAATAAAAGCATTCGAAAAATAGATATATGTATGTGAATGCATTCACATATAGACATCTATATTATATTATAATTATCTAAAAGGTCTCGACAATTGAAACAATTGTCGAGAGGAGAACCATTGCATAGGTTGAGATTCTGAAAGGGACGCCTAGCCCGTGGAAAATTTCCGTGGCGTCGCTTATACGCGAGAGCGCGGCGTATCCAGTGGCTTAGAGGTGGAGGGGATACATAGGTTGGAAAGAGCAGGCGGATACCACTCTCGGTCACCTGGCTTACTACTGTATATCCCCTCCACCTCCAAGACGCAAGATACACCGCGCCATTCACATAAAAGCGGCGTGGCGTCGCTTATATGTGTGTGGCGCGGCGTATCCAGTGGCTTAGAGGTGGAGGGGATACATAGGTTTGAAAGAGAGGGCGCACACTAACCTCAGCCACCTCGCTTACTCCTGTGTATCCCCTCCACCTCAAAGCCAGTGCAAAAACTATCACACAAAAAATTCAACTTCGAGGGATTGCAGTGCTCACACCTTAGAGGCCTAGAAGACCGTGGGTTTGGTTGGGTTGTAATTTTTCGGTCACCGCTGGACTCCATAGTGCAAGCTGTAATACGTTTCTATAGATTGAACAATGAATGATTTAAAGATCCCCCAGTAAGTGTTTACATTGATGAATTTATTTAGATGATTCCGCCGTAAATGTGATGCCTCTAAAGATACTTGGATAGGAAATAAGCGGACCGCTGCAGCATTCAGCGATTTGTATTGCACCCAAAGATTTTCCAGACTGCACTTGTAAATTTGAAAACAATTGCTTTTGTACATAGATGCAATCTCTTCACTTTACGATATTGCCAATCGGGGATATTTCACAGGCATTCTGAATTTCAAACTTTCAGTCTACTAAGGAACCTCTTGGGACTTACATCTTCATAGTATCCTCAGAGTGTAGTAAGCGCATCACTTTACAATACGTCGAGCACTATCTTTGTTAACGGTTGCGAATTTGTTATAGTCGAAGCTGGTGGTAGCGGAGATTGTTTATTTAAATCCCTTGCCCTTGTGACGAAAGAGCGAAGAGAAAATCGTGTCTCATATCATTCACAATCAAATTCATTAAAATATGGGTGTCGCAATCAATTTGAATTGCCACTCTAGGTGCAAATATGGAGACTTAATAAGCAAAAGCGGTGGTTATGCATCCCTTATTGAATGCCGAGCAGCGTCCGGGGTTCTGCAAAGAAACATTTTTGTGGTGCGTTTACTAGAGAACAGAGAATATTTAATGCTACCCTTTGAAATTGATGAATTCAGTCCGAAAATTCACCCGTTAATTACTGGTATGGAACATAGCCATGGCACAGATGGCCACTTTCGCTTGTTAAGTTAAAAAAAAATGTACCCAAAGATTATTTAAAGAACCTTACGGAAAGTAGTTCTCCAGACAGTTGTAATTGTGAGGGTGCCAGCGGTTCATTAATTAATACAGCGGACAGCAGTTCCTCTAAACAATTTTCCCATGACCCTGCCCATGATTCTTACCAAACATAAGTGACCAAAGATCCAACAGTTTTAGTGACTTTAGTCCACCCAGTGAACGAAGGCAATATTTTGGATACGAAGAGAAGTGCATGATCGTTAGCGCTAGAAACTATTTCAAAAAGGAAAAAGATGCACGACATTCTGCAGATGTGAACAGAGAGGTTTCAAGAACTGCTATATGTTCACATATTAGTGAGCGATCCGTAAAACGAATTTATCATGAATGGATGACCGGAGAGCTGTCAATTCCTGCCCAAAAATGTGATCGACACAGAATCGAGTGTGACGAGTTATTGAAAGGCGTTGCACGAAGGTTCATTCACGACATGTATGTACAAAAGCAATTCTCCACAATTGAAATTGTCTACGAAAAATTAATATAGAAAGACGACGATTAGCCACAATTTCCCATAATTACATTAAAACGCTGGTTAAAAAACATAAAATTTCTTTACAGTAGGCTTAGTAAGAAGCCTATTTGGATGGAAAGCATCAAAATTTCGGCACAACGCGCGGAATATCTTAGAAAAATGTACCCCTACAGGGAATTTGGATACAGCATTTATTACACAGATAAGATATGGCGTGGAAAAAACTATACTCGTCAGTTCGGTTAGGTTGAGCAAGTTCAGGAAAAAGATATGTCAAATTTTAATTATTGCAGAGATCGAGTTCAGGAAGTTAGAGGATATCTCGGCGCCTTTGTGAAACCATCTGAAGCTGGGCAAAGATTAATAATCTTGTATATTGGAAGCAAAGACAGGTTTTTACCAGAAGGTTTGGATTACTTCATTGCCAAGAAAAACAGCAATGATTACCATCACGAAATTAACTCGCAACATTATACGGAATGGTTTAAATGAGTCCTGGAAGCGGTTCCCGCTAAATCTGTAATAGTTCTTGATTAGGCAACATATCGCACTATGTTAGATCCTGATTTAAAAAAATCCTACACAGTCATGAAAAAACAGGATATTATAGATTGGTCTACACAACGAAATGTACCTGTACCAGAACACATTTCTTCACTTAAGCCCTTGTTAAAAACGGAACTGCTTGAAAGGTTTCGGCCCCATCTCTACCCGAACAAGTACCTCCTGGAAAAAGTTGCTGCAGAAATTCGCGATGAAGAAGTTAAACTTCTGTAGCTCCCAGTCGCACACTGCGAATTCAATCCAATTTAATTAATATGGGCATACGTGAAGAACTACGTAGCGAAGCACAATTCAACCTCTAAGCTTCAGGACGTGCAAAATTTATGCTTACGTGCTATGGCACAAGCTGACGGCAATTTGTGGAGTAAGTTCGTTGAACATGCAAAAAAAGAGGAAGACATGTACAGACTGACGGATCCTCAAATACAGGTGACAGTGACAGTGACAACGACAGTAAATGTGACCCGAATGAAATGAGCTCTGACGAAAACTGAATGTTATTTTTTCTTAGGACTCAATTTAATCGTTTATTTACCGTTACGTAAAACAATTTCTTTTCCAGATCTTTTGATTACTGGGTAGATTGCAAAGAAACGATTTTTTTACAAACATATTTGATACATTGCAATGACTTCTCTTTTAACAAATTTCATTATTATTAATATCACCTCGTTCATTTTGAGCCCGAGAACCTTTAAAATGGCTTTTTTCTTCATCATAAAGACTGATAAAAACTGATGTGGTGGATTAGTCCTTCTAGGGATACCACTTGAAAAAAGAGCTAAATACTCTACCTCTTGGTCAGTGTGAAAATAAGTATTCGCCTCCCACTTCGTCTTCTTCACTAATGAATTTCAAAAGATAAAATTTAAAAAACTTAAACATTCAAAAAGATTTTCCAAACTGTCAAAAAAGAAGGTAGAAAGTTTACAGGCACTTTTTTCAGGATTTAGAGCAAAAACATTAGAACGATTCGAATCATACTAAAAGATATGTAGAAGTTCTGAAATAAAATTCAAAAATTATTTAGAGTTTGAAAATATTCTAAATCATTCTAAGAAAATTATATATTTCTTCACATTTCGAAATAAAATTTGCAAAATTTTTGAGATATTTAATAGGTTTGAGGAGAATGAAGAAATCTTCCTAAAATTTAAACGGGAATTAAAATCATTTTTTATTTCGAATACTGCATTTTAAGATAAAAATAAAAGAAAATAAACGTTTGGAAAGATTTTCCAAATTGTCGAAAAGGAATGTAGAAAATTTAAAGGCTTTAAAGCTTTTCGAAAATTTTAATAGGTTTAAAGAGAAAAATAAAATTTTCCGCAGATTCATGGGGGAATTAAAATGATTTCCTACAAATATTTTACAAATTGTAGAAATATAATCTAGAAAATCTAAAAGAAATTTATTTCAATTTGCTAGAAACATTCAAATTATTTGGGAAGATATTTTGAAAATAAGTTAAGTTTTAAAAATGTTTGTAACAATGTAGAACGAAATATAGATTTTCTTATATTTGAAATCTTATGTTTCGATTTTCTGAGAGCCAGCTCTGTAAATGTATCTTGAAGACGTTGAAACCGCCCAGCGTCGTTCAACCACATCTGTTTCGGGCATTTGGCTTGCTTCTGGAATTGCTATTGTCATAGAAAGGGTTCTTTTTTTGCTGCCACTTGTCCCGCTGTGCTGGCCACACGCCCGCACTGATTATTATAGTCAGAAATATTCAACATGATATATCTTGCGTAAGAATGATTTTATCATAAATTTAATAATTGCACTGAACTCGAATAACAAGACTTTCAGCTTTTAGATGTTTTTTATTAGACATGTCAGGGATTTTTATGTGCGAGTTGCAATCAAAGGAAGTGAGGGGCCTCACAGTGGTCGAAAACACCCGAAAAGTGGGCCAAAATTAAAATAGTGAAATAGTCAAAAACGAAATGGCGGACCAAATTTAAAGAAACTGATGTCATGTTAACCAACGATTATATTTTTTACGAGTTTGGGCTCCTACTGCGCCTAATCACTATGCGCGTACACCAGTCTTGTAAACGTATGTAAAACGAAAGTCGCAGTTAGGCGTAGCAAAAATTTTAATTTGTTCAATCACCACCTCGTTGACTTTGTATTTTAATAGGAATCACAGTGAAGCAGCGCGAAGCTTTTTTTGACATCATGTTTCTTAATAAACTTTTGGTTTGCTAAGCATTTCTGACAAGAACACTTTGAGGTCACTGCATTGATAAAATTTAGAGCACTTGCAACCGAGCGTATAATGTGACGTTTCGACACGTCTCGCGCAAGTATTCGAGCAGGCCATCTTTCAGGCCCACTCAAAGCCCACGTGCATAAGACAGAGCCCAATCCTTCTGGAATTTTATGCAGAGATTAATTGTTTATAGAATACCGTATTTGGTTTTACGCAAAAAAAATAATATATTGATTTTTTGCATTTTTGCCAGCTGTGAGCCTTGACATTTGGCCCCGACTTTAGATCACATCATTCCTGTATCTATAAATAAGTGTTTAATAGACAGATAAAATTAAATGTGATATAGATCTTACTTTTATTCCTTTCAATAAAGTATCTTTTGTAAAAGGCACCAGAAAGCTACCGCCAATATGATGCAAGCGCAGCAGCGCAGCGCTGCAATACCGACGTCAGTTCGTGAGTTCGCGCCATTCCGTTATCCTACTGGACTACAACCGTCTTATTATTTCTTTAAATTGAAAAATATATGTTTAGTCAATCTGAACACGATTTTCAAAACCGATGAAATTATAACCGCCAACTTCTTGAACGATTCAATCGGAATTGGTTAACGTTTTCTAGTCACTCATTTTCTCCCAATTTAGCGACTCAGGATCTCGGGAGTAAGTTTTTATTTTTGATTTAATCTGAAAATTGCACTTTTTATCGTGATCATCAACCGAGCCTTTTTCAATTTTAGGTTCCTCCCAATTTGAGATTGTAAGCTAACACATTTTATTTCTCGGAACTCGATAATTTTGTTGGAAAGATTCTTTTCTGTGTTTTTTTGTGTTTGGGGGGGGGGGGGGTGGGTTTGGGATGAAAAAGCTAAAACAGGAAGAAGTGCGACTAGCACTTCTTTAACGACTACGGTGAGGAAGCTGAGGAAGGTTTAGGAGATTTAGAAGGATCCTCTAGACTCGAGGCGAGGTTGAAGGCATTTCATCTCTCGTAGGAACTTCTCCACCATGAAGGCTCGTTCTTCTCACCACGGAGGCGGTGTTCGGCCTGCGTAAATCTAGCACCGTGCAAGGAATTGCCTTTTCCAGGGTCAACGGTTCCTCGGCAGTCGACTTTGGTTTCGGCCGCGACGAAGTCTCTTGATTAACGGTAGCAGAGAAGCGAACTTCTTCGTTCGGCGCTGCAGAGCGGTACCCAACCGTGAGGAGCTTCTGATGGTCGGCTTCAAGGCGGCGGGCTAGGCGCTGCCGTGTAACGATCCCGGAATATTTGGCGCGAAAATTGAATCTAATTTAATTAAAACTCAGGTTCTGTTCCACGATGAAGCGATGACATCCTCCGCCTCACTCGCCGACTGCGTCGAAACCAACGTTGATACTCTCGTTCTATTTCATTGTTTGATAAAATGTAAAAGTGATAGTAAAACTTTAATGCAAATTTATTATATTCTTGTCACATTAATGTTTTAAAATCAAGGTCAATAATTAAAGAAACCGATTACTTTTCCAGGCACTCTACAGGTTTATTTCTTCTTAATCCGAAAATTATTACAAGTCCAAAATTAACAGAGAGAATTCGGACAAAGATTACCCGTCGATCTGATCTCCGCGATCGATGGTGCTCGCGGGTTCCAGGATCGCGCAACGATCCATACATCTCCCGCGCAATCCCACTTTCAACCATGCTCACTTATTCCACCAATCATTACTTAAATTTCACCCCCGTACCAGCCCAAAAATGACCTAATTCCTACGTCCAGTGATAACGCAGGTTCGAACCAGCTTGCTTCTCACGAAAATATCGTTAGGTACGTTTTCGAGATATGCGTTGAAACCTCATTTGACGTTTCACTTGAAATTTGTCAGATAAATTATTCTAACATAAATTTGTTACATCCTTTGCGTTTCTCATATACAAAAATATATACTTATATTCTGGTTCAAACTAGTTATGGAACAGTACTCCCTTTATTCATTCCTTCATTGCAAACAAGATCTTGAAGTTATATTTCACCATCATAACCAACCCTACCCAATTAATTTCTATAATGAATTAAAGATGAGCCACGTTCTCTCATTTTCATCTCACACTCCATTAAATTTAAAACAAACCTGAAACAAACAACATTCCTTAAAATACGTGCGCAGCATAAAATCAAGTAAATGTATAAGCTTCCAAATTCCTTTAGCTACATAGTCGGTTCGCTTCTCTTAATACCAAGTCTCTCTTTCTCATTCATTTTAAAACCCAGATTTTATTTATTATATAATAATTTAGTTATTATATCTGCGTAATCATAAAATCGTCAACAATTTATATTCAAACAGCTCGCGCCATTTAAACGAACAGGAGGTGCTGCCTCTTGCGGGCTAAGTAGACATCAGAGAACAATCGCAGATTATTACAGTCGAGGGTTGGCAGATTCAGGAACTGGTGAAGTGGTAAGTGACCGAGCATGCAATTGTATACACATTTTTGTTCCAATTTATCATAATATTACATCATCTGTTTCGAGCTGCCGTGATGGTATGTAAGAATCTCTGTTTGTTTTTCTTTATTTCTTCAGAACCCAATCTTTCATTGAGTCCCTAACTAACCAGCCTTTTGTTACTCTACTCTACCTTCGAGTCTAAGCGTGATCGAACAAAGAGTATTAGAGCGACCAACCTTTCATTGCTGTATTCTACCTCCAAATCTTCACGCGTTCTTACACTGAGCCCCTGATGGTCGAACCTTTCGTTACTCTAGCGAAAACCGTTGAGTCTGAACCATTTAATTCCCATTTTTAATACTTGCATATTAACCTTTGTTAGATGGGCTAACGTGGAAATGAATTCCTTTACATATCTTAGACTTCGTCACATATTTCTAACAATGATACCAGGTTTTCAAACTCGATTTCTCTCCGTGTAACGGTACTTATACTGCGGTGGAAACAGGTACGCAAGAATGTTACCGAAAATTGCTTACAAGTGCTGATCCTAATTTCAACGCTGGCCCTAGTTGCTAATTGGCTAAATCCTCTAAATTACTTTATTGCACTCGAAGCATTCGTGCTTCCGTCTTCGAAGTATTTGCCGACTTTCTAAAATTTTATATTTTGAAAGGAAAAATATTTTACGTTAAGCTGCGAAACGAACTATTATGAGGTAACATTTCATAATTTATTCAATATTGATGAATAAAATATTTAATGTTGTTACTGAGTTTTCTGTCTTTGCATTCGGCACTTTATATAAATAAGATTCAATAAATTTTTTTTTAACTGAAGCAAGTTGGAGTAGAATGCGTTTGTTGTATAATTTAATTTCAAAAGTATCAAACGCTGCTAGGGGAGATCCATTGCGACTATGGACCGAGTTACACCGGCGAGCCTACAGTAGGCAAGCTTACTATAAGCTACCTTAAATGAGAGAGCCTAGATTCGCGTCGGCGCAGAAGCCGCAGGGACTCCACGTGTGTGACAGAGAGCCACCACCGAAAACGCTTTTGTGCCGACGCGAAACTGAGCCACTCTCGTATTTAAGGTAGCTTACTTTA
Source organism: Andricus coriarius (assembly GCA_932066315.1). Lineage (NCBI taxonomy): Eukaryota > Metazoa > Arthropoda > Insecta > Hymenoptera > Cynipidae > Andricus > Andricus coriarius. The sequence goes on from CAKNWT010333084.1 coordinate 10,130, forward strand.
GGCGCGCTTAATTTGCGCACTCTGGTGTAACCGGGTTCTATTTCCACTGTGTGCCTGTCAGCTACCATGATTGAGAACATAAAATATAAGGCTAGATCCTGCCTTGAGTCGTTTTCGTAAGATTTTCCACGAACTTATCAAAGTTTGCTTCGCTCTAAAGCATAAAAAAAGTGGTCTTAATTACGTATCCAACCATATATTATACTATATTTTCATTTTTGTATTTCAAAATAAAATTCCAACCTTCACAAATCGTATGAGATCTTTTTTTTAGAATATCACGAGCTCGTGGCCCATTTATACTATTTTCATCAACTCGGGCCTATATACAGAAGAAGAATGAATTTTGGAATTTCGTTCATGTAATAATTTCGAATGGAAAAGATTATTCAAATAAAGTAAGAAATTACAAGATACAATTTCATCTCTGATTTTTCAGAAAACATGTGAAACAGATACCCTACAGTTTATAATAACCATGTAGTATAGTCGCTAATGACCCTGGCAGTTAATGCGACCATAATCACTCAATTGATAATAAAAAATCGTTATAAATATAAACCTTTTCTCTCAGTTCCTCTACTGGAAGTAAACTGGCAGAAAAATTGTCCGACATTTTCTGAAAATAACAAATAAGTATTATATATATAGTTCAATTAAGGGCCTTACTTTTAAATTGCTTCAATATCTTCGTTAGAACTAAAGATAATATGGTTGTATATTTCTGTGAAAAAATAAACAATTTGTAATGTTTTACAAAATTTTCCAACGGAAATAGATTGAACAATATTTTAAAGTACTTTCATGGTTCTTCATAGGATATTTCGTATTACTTTTTCAATGTAAAACTATGATCCAAAGTTTACAGTCGCTAAACCTACGTACAACACTTGGACCTTAAAAATGATCATCCATTCATTGAATTATATTTTAGTGATATTTTAAGACTGTTTGGAATTAATATTAATCCCAAAATTGAAGGGATTGCATTAACAGATGACTTTCTATTATACTTAATCGGTAAAGCCCTGGATGAGACTGAAAAACGGATAAAAAAGATACTTAATTTAGTTATACATCGGATAAATACTTGAGATTGAAATGCAATATCGATAAACGTGAGACAAGATCATTCCGACCAAGCTTTAGAATTAGAAGTCACAGTAAAAATGAAATTAAAACCTATGAAAAGAAAAAATTAAAAATTCGGCATTCAACATGAAAATTCATAATTCTAAAATTGTAACCATTAAAAATTACCGGAATTATTCAATTACTTATGTATCCATTTCAGATAGTTTAATTTTTATGTTTTTCTTATTTTATTTTAAACTCCATTTTTATTTGTTTGATTTCAATTTGTTTTATTTTTAACACTTTCTTGAGAGTTATTATTCATTCTTGAAATTTTCCAATCAAATATTTTTTAATTTGAAATCATTCATTTGTTTAAATCTCCAAACAGAAATCAGACAATTTTAAGATATTACATTGAAAATTTAAAATTAAAAAAAAAAGACGAAACCCGATTGCTGTAAAATGATTGCAATTTTTGAAATTGTACCATTTTAAGCTTTTCAATTTGACATTGCTTTATATTTGCATCCAAAATTATTAATTTCAAAACGGCACGGTAAGTAAAAGTCAGACTAAGCGTCAACGGTGATATCTGTTCTTTTGTTTTTATTTTTCATTGTGAAATACGAAAATCTGTCAATAGTTCCAGGTTAGTTAGAGAGGTTAATGAACCTCACTTTTGAAATAAAAACGTAAGTCAAAAATGATTATTAGAAAATAACATTTTAATGTATAAATTTCAGCAGAAAAATATTTTTGAAATCAATTTAGAAATTATACAATTTAAAATAAGTAAGTTTTTTAATATCACTGAACCTTCGTTTCAAATTTAAAGCTTGTTTATCTTATATTGATAAATATTCTTATGAATGACACAAAAATTGAAAAAAATCATACATTTTAAGAATAAGTGGATGTTTAATTTATAGTTGCGAATATAGAATATTGTAAAATTTAGAAGTTATTGTTTTTTTTACACCTATCAAACTTATTCGTAATGACGGAAAATCTGAAGTCGTCGACATACTATCAAAGAAAGTTTTTTAACACGCAAGTTTTTGCTGATTGAAGAAGCAAACGATTAAAAGTAGAAAGTCGAAAGATAATTTTGGCAAAATTTTTAAAAAGAATGTTCTCAAATATTTGAGATATCACTAATCAAAGTCTAACTTTGAAATTTCGTATCACACTTACCCCTATCGACCGTAACGTGTATACAGATTGTTTTGCAAGGCGTTTAAAATTAAAATTAAAATCCTATGAAAACCAATGTAACTATTTTAGTCATTATTTTAATTTATGATTATTAGTAATATTTCATAGTTTCTGAAGGACGATTGCGATCACAATGAACGCTAATTAAAAAATTGTCAAATCTTTGGTCAAATCATCAAACTTGAAAATTTACAATCTGTTCACATAAAAATGTAGTCATTTGAAAAATTATAAAAAAGACTTTATTCTAATGGGTATTCTTCTGTTTTAACCAAATCTTTTGGTAGATGGAGTATTTGATTCATTCAAAAAAAAAAATTTGCTTGGATCAATTAAATATGGTTAATTGAATCCACGAAAATTTGTTTGATTGAAAATAACATTGCCTCTTATTCATTCTACTAATTTTCAATTAATTTACTGACAACAATTATTCAAAATTAAACTACCCGTCCTAGAAACCAAGATAAGTAATCGCGACCAAATTTCAGTGACTTTTGACTGTAATTTAAGAATAATCAGAAACTCCTTAAGGCTACAAACGTATTTTTGTCGAATATAACAAAATTATATAGTTCCTTTCTTTATTCAAAGGTAAACCAGATTCTCAAAAACAGTTCTGATTTAAAAAAAAAATGTAAGTGAAACTATAACTGCTAAATCGATTATTATGTGGTTTTTGAAATAAAGCATACACATAAGATTATACACTTTTATTATTCTGAAATCATTAACATTTTTTGTGTTATCGTTACAAACTTCAAAGCTTCAAATTATTCTAGATACATTTTGAAAGTTAAATTTTAAAGGACTTTACATAGAAAAATATGGATTATTATAAAATCCTGATATAAAATATCTCAAAGATTTAATTTTTTTTTAATAATGTTTAAATAAATGCGAAGAATATGTTTTGGATGCGTTATTTTCTTTTTTTTTAATGACCGTGTAAGCAATATCCTTTTTGAAATCGTTCCTTCAAGTTTTTTCCTCATTGGGCATCTAAGTTTGAATCAGTAGAGACTGGAAAACAATAGAATTGTTTTTTAAAATATCCTTAAACAAATGAAATCTAAACTTTTAAAATATAATATCTAAAGTTTGGTTTTATAGAAACAGAGAGAAGTTTCAGGATACTTATTCTAATCCCCGCGACAAAGACTCTGGAAAAGTTCATTTATAATCTTTGATTGATTTGTTTTGCAGACCTTGTTGACCAAACCTGTCGCTAACATGTTATTTTTTCCCTTGTTAATTTTTTCGCATTTTGCCATGAATACTTTATCGTCAAATGTTGGTTCTATTTGAGCCACTTCAAACTGAACTTCTTCTTTTAGTGCAAAAAAAGCTGTCAGTATTGGATCGTCGTAACTATGGATAGTTAGAACGTCGCAATCTGATCCGTACTTTTAAAAAAAAAAGACCATAAAAAGCACCATAAGGTTGCGGTATCTCTGCATCATCGTACAAAGGTTTCGATTGTCCAAAATCCCCCAAAGTATGGCGAGAAAAACCTGTTAATTACAAAATGAGGGCATGAGCGATAAAATCATCAATATGAATTACTACCATGATCACGGGTAATTAAATGTATTGCTTTGTAATAACAGATATGCTAAATAAAGCCTTTTAAAGTAAAGGAAGTGATGTAGGAAATTAAAATATCTATGAAAATAAAAAAAAAACAAATATTAATTTCTGAAATACTGGCGTGATGTGGCGGAATATAGACTTAGATTTTGATTGTTTCCTTTGTTAGTTAAACCAAATATTGCTCTGTACACAGAGCGAAATTATTTTTGTTCTAGAAACTGACTTCTTATTTTTTTCCTGTCAGATTCAATGCCATTAAAGGTTGTATAAATATTCCATATATGTTTCAAAGCGTGAAAGGCAATAGTAAATCCAAAATTTCGACACATACATAAACTTCAGAGCCAAAAAATATGCTTATATGAATTCGACAAATAAAGCAGATGGAAGAAATTTGATAGGCAGGTTTGTAAATCAATATTAGCACAACAACTCTAGTCTCTATTAATTAATGAAACTAAAAATACAGGTCAATAAAATAAAAAGATTTCGCAAGTATTG
>CAKNWT010333085.1:3662-20493 GCA_932066315.1 Andricus coriarius
AAATTAAATTTTTACAACCAAGAATGACAAAAAAGGAATTCAACGAAAAAACTGAAGAAATTAGAAATACAATTTATAATTGGAAAATTATCATACATGGTAATCCAGTAATATCAGCGAAACAAAAGATTATCAAAAAATTAAGAGAAATTAATCCTAACGTATAAATTGAATAGATAACGGAACAAGTAGACACAAAAAAGCTAAATAGACCCGAAGGAATAGCTGAAGTAGAAATAGGAGAACAAATCGAGAAAGAATTAGAAAATATAGCTCAGGAAGGTAATGCGAAATTAGATAAAGTCATAAAATTAATTACTGCAGCAAAACCCATATTAAATGTATATTTCAATATGGCTAACGCAACACCGGTTGGGGAATTGATTAAAATTCTGGAACCAATTAAATATAAGAGATTTAATTGGATAATAAAGTAATATGGATTAAAGATTTACCTGCGACTCAAGGAACTATTAGGAAAACAACGGTATTCAAACCTTAAATATTAAATCAAATGATAATTAGGAATGAACACGGTCCGACAAGAATTAAAGAAATATGGATAACCAATCGAGTATATGAAGAAGACAAGAGAATAAAAATTTTACCACAAGAAACACAAGAAACTCTGACTAAATTCCTTGGAAAACAACTAAACGAATACATAAACTAAAAAAGTAGTAAAGGCCGTAAGGAATGGATGGTTAAAACAAAATGGAAAACTTGAGAAAATATTGACAGACAATGGAACCGAATTTACCTCAGAAGATTTTAAACAACTAACAAAGGATTTAAGAATTAAGCATACTTTTACAGCTAGCCATCATCCGCAGAGTAATGGAAAAAACGAAAGATCACATAAGAAAATTGTAGAGTACATCTCAATGCATACTCAAATTCGACACAGTGGAAATTTTTCGAAATTATCCATTTCAGAAGAAAGCATGCGATCTCAAAAAATGACTTTGCTTCATTAATTTGTTTGTAACGCAATGCCAATTTTGTGAAATTATTCTAAGCAATTTTAATAAAATCTAATGACACAAATCTTTTGAAAATTTAAAAAGCTTTCATATAAAAAAAAAACGTTTAAATCGGATGAATAGTCTAGGCTAAAATTTGAATTGTCCACGGGTACTTTTTTGCCCGACTGTGTGCCGTTAAGGGCGTCGAATACTTTTCGGTAAAATGAATATTTTCGCCAATTTTCAATTAATCGATCAAAAAATTTAAAAGAATCTTTCTTCAATAGTGTGGAACAAATGACTCACCTAGTGTACAATATGGTGTGTATATTTGAAAAGAGTCGGTTTCGCGATTGATGTGGTGGTAGTTAATATTAGATGTTTAAATTAATGACACAATGTGATGATTCATAATATCTTAACAAAAATATCTAACTTACTTCTAAACAAACGAGAGCCCATAAGAAGATTGCACCCTTCATGATTGAATAAGCTGTTAATTATTTCAGCTTGAATAGAAAAATGAACGAGAAATATTTCATCTCAAGCTAAAAATTTGGCTTTTTATTCTAAATTCATAGTACGTGGAATGTTTAATTAAGTGGCGCAAGAATAATTATATCAGAACAAGTTGCGAAACAATTACCAAGATTATCACAATTTGAAGCCCGGGATAAGGTAACGTTGGACTAACAAAAATCTGTTTTTCTTGAATCTTCGCTTTCCTATTTTGATATCAATGTGTATTTTACGGTAAACTAATAAACTTTTTTGACAAATCATTGTTCAAGCAGATGTCACCTACGTCTCTGCGGAATAAAATACTTAATTCCTTAAGTACTTTTTTTTGCTGAATTCGAATCTGACCTCCATTTATTTACACGAGCTATTCTTTAAGAGATATTTTCAGCTTCATCTTTTATGAGAATTTCGTAATCATGTTCTAAAATTAAATATATAATTTATTTAAGAATTTTAGACATGGTTAACTTTTTGAACCAACTACGCATGATTTTCTTCGCTTTTAAATGCTGAAGAAAACTGGAAAAATAAACATTTTATCATTCACCGTTCTTCAAATATAGTGAAAACAAAGAAAGGGAGAAAATGTAAAAAATAAATCTTTTCTTGCCTCTGTTAGAAAGTTCATAGAACTTTTGATTTTTTGCGGCCATGCATTTCATAAATGTCATGAATTCCATAAATTTCACGTGTTCCTAGTCGAAAGTTAAACTACTTTTTTGAAAATGTATCTCTTTGGTGGAAACTTTAACTATTTTGTTGAAAATGAATTTTGGTTTCAAAATTCATTAATATAACTGAAAATTTGTCTTTCTTCGTCGATTTCCTGGTTTTATCGGATGTAATTCCCCGGTTTGGCGACCTGTTTTAACTTTTGTTACTATGAGTTGTACACAACCGTAAAAGTGTTGCCTGACGTAGCGATTCATCCCAGGAAAACAATAATATTCCCGTATTTCATTGAAACTTCTCTGAATTCCCGTGTGACTTTGACATTCATGAGAACGCACAGCCACACTCTTTTGCATAGATTCAGGTATGACGTACAATGTCTTTTCGTTGATTCGCTTGTACAAAATATTATTTTTCAATTAAAAATCCCTAACCTCACTTTTCGGATGATAGGTACGCTCACTGACAGGTTTTTATTTTAATTTCTCGTTCCCCTCGTAACCTTTCATCGAAATACTGGCACATTAGAATTTCATCGTCAAAATTCACGATACTACAAATTCCTACTGTTCGCTTTACCAAGTTATCTGTTTCGTTACTTTCTGGCGCACGGCTTAAAGCTTCTGCATGGAGCATTTTCTCACCCGTTCGATGTACGATTTCATATTCGTATTCGGACAAAAGATTACCCCAACGAACGATGTGGTGATTCTTTCTTTTTTGCATATTAAAATATATTAGAGCTCGAGAATTTTAAATTTTATGCTTATCAAGCAACTTTGAAGACGCTTTGCAGCCCACACAATTGCGAGAAGTTCCAGCTTACTCGAATGATAACTACTCTCAGATTCGGTTGTTCGGCGACTAATTTCGTAAACGGGATGTAGTTTCATATAGTCGTCACATTGTAATAACATCGCAGCTAGACCTTTAGAACTAGCGTCCGTGTGGAGCTCAATTTCTCGATTCGGCCAATAAGGTTGTGAAACCGGTCCGCTACTCATAATCAACATTAATTTCGAAAATGCGCTTTTCCCACATTCGCTCCAACTAAAACGCCTATTCTGTTTTAACAAGTCGTATAATGGCCCAGTAATTTCGGCGAATTTCTGCACGTAGCGTCTAAAAAACCCTACTGAACCTAAAAAGCGTCGCGTACGTTGTACGTCAGTTGATTCGTGGAATTCGAGAATAGCCTTTACTTTCGTATCGCCTGGTTCGATTCCTAAGCTAGAAATTTCAAATCCTAGATAAGCAACTTTTGACCTCAGGAAAAAACATTTTTTTAATTTATAGTTAAGCCGGCATTCGACAAGGCGTCCAACACTAAAATTAATCTTTCTTTTAAATCGCTCCATCATTTACCCGGAATCAAGATATCATCAAGGTAGAATAAAATCTTTTTTTTTTCTTAAGGGACCTAGCACTTGATACATCAGTTTTGAGAAATAAAACTGAGCATTCATTAACCCGAAGACCATGCGCGTGAATTCGCAAGTTTCGTCCGGGGATATAAAAGCCGTTTTAGATCTTGCTTCTTTCGATAGAGGAACTTTCATGTACCCCTGCGCCAAATCAAGTGTGCTAAACATTTTACTATCGCCAATCATGGAAAAAATGATCTTCTTAATATGGCAAAGGGTAATACAACCTGACGGTTTGACTATTTCATTTTTGGTAATCGATAACTAATCTCGAATCACCATTCTTCAGACGCACCATGAGCACTGGGCTAGCATATGGTGACTCAGTATTTTCTTCAAACCCTAAATCTCTATATTCGGTTATAATCTCTTTCATTATTTTGCGCTCATCCTTACTCGCTTTGTGGAGCTTGCTCCAAGTTGGAGTGCTAACTTCCTTTATGAGGTCTTCTATAACCTCTTCCGCAGGTGGTTCTTCGCAGTTGAGATCTTCTCCGGTGACAGGCGACCACTTCTTCTCTGGAACGTTGATAAGCGGCGAAGGACATATCTTGCCCTTGAAGACAGTTGATCCTTTTGTCAAAGATTCCTCTTTGTCTCTAAAATTAGCCATAGGAACTTCAAGTTCAAAAGATATATTAAACGTGACGGCACTTTAACACTTTCAACAGCGGAGAAATGACCATTTACCGCACTATTTGTTGGGAGCTCTGAAAGGAATGCATCCTCTCTTTCTTCAAAGCACAACACGTCACGTTTCTTCTAGTAATCCACCGACGGTGCGACCTTAATTAATCTTCCAATGATCATTTTAGCCTCTTGATAATCATCTGGGACCAATAAAACTTTTAGGTTATGAACTGTCACATAATCCACTGACACATCGACAACGTAGCCGAGAGACTTCACTGTGTTGTGGTTTGGACCCCAACTTTTCAATGTGACATTCGCAGTTTTAATTGAAAAGCCTGCTGCTCTCGCTTCAATTTCATTCAATGTTGTAACAGAATAGTCACTCGACAGTTAGGCTGGGATCGGGATTCCCCGAGGGGATCCGAAATCTCGAGAGACAGCGCGTCTCAGTTTTAGTCTTGGCTCGTTCGCCTCCCGGTTACGTAGTTTTGTGCTATTTTGCTCTCAACGCTCGCCTCATCCACGCCGGAATCATAGACGCTGAAAACCACCGACCAACTGCCGTCGATCGCTCTTCGCCTCCTCGGAGTAACGCAACTACGTTTTGCCGCCTACACGTTTACTATCGTCTGTCACCAGGCCTTCGCCACGAACTGGCGACATAGGGATTATAAGTGGCAATAAATACTTCTGTTACTAAATTGCGGGAACATTATTGTGTTAATACTTTTCTCACGGCATCCAGATCCTAACATCCCTTCTTGGTAGACACCCTAGCTATAAAGCACAGTCCGACCTTCCCGAATCGACTTACGCTCTGAATTAATTTCCATTCACTAGAACCCTTTTTAAATATTTAACGAGCGAACTGTCACTTTCTGCATTTTCAATAAGACTGCTTTCCTTTTTTTTCCCCACTACCTGCTGCAAGACAGTGACGTTGTGTACGTCCAGTTCTACCACACTTTTTACACAGTAATTCCTTAGTCGATTCAGGGCAATTTCTTGCTACGTTCCCATACCGGTTGCAGTTGTAGCACTTCAGCTCGCCATTGTCATTTTTGACTGGTGACCACGGATCTGATCTACGTTGTGTTTTCGGACCTTCTGTTTTGGAGTCTTAACATCTTTCCAATATCCCGGTTCTCGAAGACTGTGAAGGGCCAGCTTTTGCATTTGGAGTTTCATTTCGAGCTTATTTTTTGTATTCCTTTATTCGTTACACACGCTGATTGTTGATGCTTTCGTAGCCTACAATGTCGTGATGTAACTCGTTCTCACTCGTATGTGTACGGGCCACCATAGCATCACATATGTCTTTCGACTACAAGCCAACTAACACTTGTTCCTTCGTTTCCGAAAAACTCAAGTCGAGACTAACACACAATTTTACATTTGAATAAAAGTACGGTGTAATCTGCTCGTTCTTCTCTTCAACCCTTTGAATCATTTGTCTCAACTTCGTAGTTACTTCTCCTCGATAACGTAAGCATCTTTGAATGCTGTTTGAAACTGATGCCAATTCTCAATTTCTGCTGCACGAAGTAAATACCAATCTTTGGATCCCTGCTTTAAATTAATCTTGGCCGACTCAATTGCAAAACTATCAGGCCAACGGTGTAGATTTTTCATCGAATCCAGAGTTTTGAGCCAATCCTTAACTCGCGGGATTCCAACCTCGCCATTAAAGTCTTCTATCCCTTTTCTCAAATCTGGCATTATGAGGTATTTCGGAACAGGTGCTTGTTCGTTTGTCTGTGCCGGAGAAGACAGATGACGTAGTGATATATTTTTCATTAGATGAATCATCATCTGCTCGCGACGACGATCATCTTCAATCGAGGACGAAACCATATCTTCCATCGTGCGATGTTGCTGAGGTTCTTCTCTCGATTCGTGATCAATATTCAGATCGGCTGATTGATTGAACAAATCTTGACGTATCTCAAGGTTGCTTCGACTTGTGGTATCAGTTCGATTGGGAGGGTTATTTTCTGTCGTTGGTACTATATTATCCAGTATATAGTCAGGGTGGAATTGCGACTCAAAATCCTCCAACTGCTGTTGCGGAACATGGTGCACATCACCGCCTTCCGTCATTTTTATAAACCACTCAGTACACATCGATTTTGCCGAGTCATGCATCAAACGGCATGGCTGCCGCTTACTTAAAAAAATGCGAACTTCGACATTTCACTTCTATCTTTTTAATTTGTGGGTTAAGCACTCGCGGGGGAACGAGGATAGACGTACCAAGGAATGCGCTAAAGTTTAATAACTAATTAAGTGTATTCAAAATTAAATATTACAATAAGCTCGAAAGCTTCGCACAAAAGTTACGTTCAGAGATCTCTTATGTATTACACTTATAGTTTTCCCGCACAAAGGATAACCCGAACATTCGTTCGATGACGTGCTCGATTCAACTCTCTTGTTACGCTTATTTCGCACACACTGCTCTCCATTTCATGTGCGTCTCTAACGTTCGCCCTTCAGCTTTATTTGTAGTGTTGCCGCGCATAACTAATAACTTTCAAAACTCTAACATTTGAACGCACTTCAATTATTTTTAATTCACATTTAATTTGGAAGGTTTTAAAGAATTCGAAGGAATTGAGAATTTAGAATATTAAAGGAAGTTCGGAAGCGAGGAAATCGGCTGGTTAACGGAGCGTAACACGCTGGTGAAGCGGAACCAGGCGCGTTCTTGTTGGCTCATTGGGAAATTTCTCGGCCATTACCGGTGGCCCTTCACTCAAATTTTCTTTCGAAAATTCAAGGGGGAAGCCCTACAGATGTGTGTTGATTCCCGTGGTTCTCAACTTGGCCAGTGGCCTATAACAAATCAAGTAAACTGGAACTGTAGCGACACAGGGATGTTTCTCTACTTTCTTTCGGGTTTCCTGTTCTCCATTGCTTCTTTCATATTACCCTTTTCCTTCCTTTTCAATTTCCCTTTCCGTTTCAATTATTCTAATTTCCCTTCTTAATTTTCCTTTTCCCCGGTTTTCGCTTTTATAAGTTTCCCTTTTACGCCTTCCATTCTTCTAATTTCGCCTTTTTTCTTCTTGCGTTTTTCCTTTTTATCCGTTTCCCGGTTCTATTTTCCCTAGGGGAAACCAGTTTTTTCTCTGCCTTTTTCCTATTCTCGGAAGTGTAACTAGAGCAGTACAGTATCCTCCCATTCATCGCACTACTACTTATTGCGACTACTCCTACTCGCTTTGATCCCACTGCCGACATTTCAAAAATACTTAACATTCGATGTAACCTATTCGTGGAATTTAAAGTTTTAATGTATGTATGTGAGTTTCTAAGCGAGGGCAGAAATTAATCATTTAGACCTTGATATCGCTGATATTGGTATTTATTCAAGAAAACGCACATAGGTGCGTGGACTGTATAAATAATTAGCGTGATAATTGTCAAAAGTTTATGTTTTAACGCGTAATATGATATTCGAGAGATTTAAGTGCATTCTGCAAGGTTTCGGTTATATCTGACTTAGACTCATTTTGAACCAGGCGAGGCAAGCAGATGCTGGGTTTTTCTGCAAAAGGCCCTGATTTGAATTCTATGGATTTCAGAATGGTTAAAAAGAAGAAGGTAGAGGTACTATTATTAAAGGTCTCAGTTGGGAGTAAAGGAAAGTTTCCCATCTATAAACATATAAATCATCTAAGATAGAACCTAAGTGGTAGCAATTTTGGAAAGCTAAGATTGCCTGTTCTATTATATTTACAGACCAATCTTCACTAAAAAGAGTTAATAACGGCAGATGTTCCAAGTAATTATAGTGTCTAGTTGCTGACAAAATATGAGAGAAATATATTTACAATTATATAATTCGGTTTGGTAGACTCAATACTATTGCATGAGTTAGTTTCAATTTATGAATGGATAACAATTCTAGACAAATAAAAATTCAACCCAAATTGTTTTATATGGAAACACTTACATTCGTATCCAGTCCAGAGTTCTCAAATTTGTAATCTTTTAAACATTAAACTTGTAATAAACGGTAAAGTTTTTCAGGATTAGTATGTAAAATTTACATAATAATCTCTTAATGTTCTCTGCTGCCTATTCCAATCAATTTTGTACAATTTCTAACTACTAAAATTAAATAATCCGTAAATTTAATTCACATATCCCCTCATCCCTCAGTCAAGATCCTTCTGATCTTCAGATAAAACAAGGACCTGCCAGAATAGAAGGCGTTATGGTACGATGTTGGTTAAATAATCATTCAATAATTACATTTTCTAACTTTTATTGAATACAATTATTATGTTTCTCACTTATGTAATTGTAATATTTTCAATTTATAATTTATATTGAAAATAAATATAAATTTTTATCAATTAAACTTGACTAATTTGATGTTGAAGTTCCCGCCTCTTGTCCCGCCGCTGGTTTTGGGTTGTATGGAAGCCCCGCTAGGATGTGTTTAATACATACGTTGACAGCATGACGTCGTGAGAATCCTTTGTTCTGTAACGCTAGAAAATTAGCATTATAGCACTGTTCCGCAAGCTGTAAAAATAATAATAATTTTCTTATTTATCTTTGTCTCTTTCGAAATATACACTGAGAGACTTTCCATTTGGATAAATGATAAAAACGTTTGAAACTTTAGTATTGTACAATATCAAAACGCGGAAAAAAGTTATGCGTTTCAAAATTTGATATAGTAGTTTTCAACTGGCGAATTTCATATTTTTGTTACAATAAGTGAAAGAAGTGTTGCAGTATTTGGCATAAAAAGTGTGAATATTTAATAGTCAGTATATCAAAGTAAACGAGCAGTTTCAAGACGGGATGAACGTAATGAATTCGAAAGACTAGAAAGATCTTTTCAAACTTTCGTAGGAACAATACGAGATTCTGAAATCCACTATACGAAAAATTATGACTCATCATTAGAAAGAATCGAGTGGAGGAAAAAAGTAAACCACAGTGAGAGAGGCAAACACTACTAATGCATTTAAGTGTGGGCATTAGGACCAATCCTGACACGCACATATACACAACACGCAACGCAGAAATACATAGCTGAGTATATCTGAAAATCGCTTACATACTAAATAAAAAATATAATAGCGCTCGCGAGAAAAATGTGACCTTACTAAGGATGGCCCATGCGACTTCTATTGACAAAATATGAATCAACACTCCCGCCAACTTCAAATAAAGATTTTGAATCAAATGTAAAAAAAATGTTACCATTTACAAGAATAATACCAGAGGGCATATTAATGTACAGACAATTTAATTCAATTTTAAAAGTTACATATATGAAAGACGCTAAACAAAATTTTATTTAAAAATAATAATTTCAAATCAGCGGGGAATGAGAATCTTCTTTTTTTCCTATTGAAAATAGAAAAATATCTATATAATTTTAAAATAATTAATTGAAAATCAAATAATTGAAAGTTCATACTGGGCTAAATAAGTTTAATTAAATATTGAAGATAACGTATGAAAATTATTTTATTGAAACATTAAATTATTATAATTATTTCTCTTTTCTGAGACTATGTACAAATATAAAATAAGTTCGATTTCAGCCTGTTTTAAATTTTAAGTTCAATTTTCAACTTCTTCAATATTATAGTATTCTTAGTTTAAAATGCGTATTCTAAAATCTTCGTTTAAAAAAATATTCCATTTTGAAGCATAATTTTTTAAGCGTAAATTGTCAATTTGAAGAATTTTAAAATGCAGGTTTGACGTGTTAAACAATTAAAAATTAAAAGGGGTTAGAATTGAATTTTTTTATAAAAAAACGTTTTTAGTTGATCAACTGTAATTATAATTTGATATTTTTTTCAATCGAACTATACTTCAAGTTTTATAAAGTTAACAATAATTAATTTTTCAAGATGACGCTTTTAACCCATTAAAATTTAAAAAAATTTAATTAGGACATTTTTAAATAGAAAGCGTTGAATCGTCAAAATTTGAAAGAACTAAAAGCTTTGAATTTTAACATTTTAATTGATTCATTTTAAACATTTTTAATTTGTAAGTGACATAGTTAAATTCTTATAATTAAATAGCAACTTAACAATTAGTAATTTAGAAAAAAATCGAGTAATTGCAAGATATGTTTTTTTAAGAGAAGTCTTGAAAAGATTAAAAATTAATGTAACGCTTGAAATGATTTCCAATAATTAAAAAAAAATGTACACCTTTTCAGGTTTAGAACAAAAAATTTAGAAGCTTTTTAAGAATTGTGAAAGGTTTTATAAAAATAAAAAAATTTTCTTACGATTCTCAGAATTGTCAAAAAATAATGTGGAGGAGGAGAAAATAGGTGGAGTAGGTGAGGAAAAATTTGCAATGGCAGACTTAAATACGTTTTTTTTTTAAGAAAATAGTTTGAAATAATTTCCATATTACTTTTTGGTACGATTCACTTTTCAAATACAGATTCATAACATTTCGTATTCAAAATACTAATTTTTCTACTGAAACTTATTAAAGACTATTATGAAAATGTCAAACTTTAGTACTTTAATGCGAATAATTCGGATAGTGCAACATTTTTCCGTGTTTTGTTACACAAGTATACTAAACTTTGATTCATTGTTATCATTTATTCAAATAGAAGGTCTCTCGGTGTATCATATACGGATAAAAATATTCAAAAATGAACAATATTCATGACATTGTACTATTTTTAACTCAACAAGATTGAGTTTTATAAACCCCAATTTAAAAAAGTTGGTTCTTGGCGAATTTTATATAAAAAATTTTGGGTTTGCAATATTCTTAGAAAACGTTTGCAACAACCGATAGAATAGTATATTAATTCAAATTTGAATAAATTTCTTGAAATTGTATATATTTTTGTTCATCATTTTGAATAGTTTGGAATACTTTAAGTTCTTTGAAATCAGTTGAAATTCTTTTATCTTTCTCGAACTTCTCTGAATTCTGGGAATTCCTTGAATCAAATATTTCAGAGAATTTAAGGAACTAAGAGAGTTCTAGGAATTCAGAGAATTAAATCAATTCAACGAATTTCAGGAATTCAAGGAAATCAAGAAATTCATATAATTTGAAGAATTCAAAAAATTTAAAGAATTCAGATACTTCAGGCAATTTAGATCATTCAAGAAATGTAATAAGTATATAAAACTAGACTTGATAAGTTCAAAAATTGTTTGTAAAATAAAATATAAATCAATTTTAAGTACCTCGATATTCTTGTGTTCAACCAAGGCTTTTCGATAACATTCGCTGCATTGCATAATTCTAGCTTGATGATATTCCTCCAGTATCTGATATTCTGCCCTACAATGGCTTACTTCCGGCTTTCCTACTTCTGCTTCCTTAATTGTGTTCTAGTGAGCAAGAAGAAAAAAAATTACCGAAATTTTGGGATTTTAAAAATAAAATAGTATATTTATTAGATTCTCATGTGAATTCATATGAATTTCATTTTCTTCAATTTTCGACATTTGACGAAATTTTTACTGCGAATAAATCAATAACTCTTAAAATTAAGGAAATAAATGGTAGAAAATTGACATATCTACTCTTGAAACTTAGGTTTTTAATTTTCTTTAATTTTGCAACAGTTCGATGCTCAACTTTTGAAAATTGAAGAAAATCGAATCGTTGAAAAATAACGAAAATTGAAAATAGAAGAAAGTGGAAAATTCTCGGAAATCCAACTGTTTGTAATGTTCTAATCAATTTTCTTCAACTCTGAGACAGGTCAAAACTCAACTGTATGTAAATGAAAATTCGAGAAAATGGAAAATTGTAAGGAAATGATAATTCAACCGTTGAAAATTCATTTTCTTTAATTCTAGACAGTTGGAAATAAAAAATAAAATAAAATATTCAACAGTGAGAAATGTTTAATTTTCTAAATAACACAAATATTTAGGAATTAAAAATTATTTTCGCTAACTGACCGTAAGATAAATATCGAATGACGCCATGACTGCCTTCATTTTAATAGTATATTTATTATGTAAACCGTTTAGCTCCACAACTAAAAGAACTGCTGCGAAGACTGTCTGTAAAGATGAAAAGTAATGACAAAATTAGAAGGATGTATTTATTCAAATTTAAATTTTTAATAATAATAATAATAAATAAACAGAATTGGGATTTTTTCAGTTCTGTTTTTTCATCAGATAAGTTTTGGGGACGTTACCGTTGAAACGACTTCCAGTGGAGGATTTGTTCCTCAATATTAAAAGAAGATTTTTTCGAATTTTCAGAACGATTCAGTGTAAATTTGTCGAAATTATCCATTTTATAAGAAAGCATGTGACACCGCTGACGATTCATCCGATTTGGAAGATTCTTTTTGATAAAAGCTTTTTAAGTTTTGAAAAGATTTGTGATTAGATTTTCTTTTACATTGCTTAAAAGTTATTTGTTTAACAACAAAGTTCATATTTTTTTCAACTTTTCTCAAGTGCTTTTTTTCAAGACATTCAGAATTATCAAAGAAGATCTTAAAACAGTGTTACAACTATATGGGAATAATTTTCAGTTGTTTAAAATAATTTAAAAAATTGTTATTGTGTTATAAACAAATTAGTAAACAAAAGTCATGTTTTAGGATTGACAATGTTTCGCTCATTGAAATTGATAGATTTGGTGTAAAATGTGAAATAAATTAATGTTAATAATTACAATAATAACAATAATTAATTAATCAGTTCACAAAATACGAAGCATTCAACTGTAATTTTTATTAAAACATTCAAATAATTTTTACTTTACTTACCCAATCTTTTTTTATTTGAACTTTCAGTTCTAAAAATTCAATTTTGTAATAAACTTTCAAACTAATTCCAGAAAATGTAACTTTTCATAAAATCAGTTGATAATTAATTCATCAGTTCACATCATAAACAGCATTAAACGATTATTTTCATTGACAAATTCAAATAATTTTTGCATCATATATATTTTTTTCGTTTGAAATTGCATTTCTATACATTTAATTTATTAATGACCTTCAAAACTAATTCAATAGAAAAGTAAAATACATGTACATATAATATGGAAAGCAGAATTTAGATACTTATTTCACAACATCATAAATATTTACAAAAATCATACAATAATAATAGATAAATAAAGAATAAAGATTTATTATACAAATCATAGCCCATATTCAATTAATAAATGTACGTTACTCAGTCGAAAATAATTAAAATTCAATATTTATGTAATTTAATATTGTGAAAAAAATAAGTTAACTAATAATTAATTAACCAGTTCACAAAATAAAAAAGTATTCAACTATAATTTTCATGAAAACATTGAAATAATTTTTACTTTATTTATTTTTTCAATTTGAACTTTTATTTCTGGAAATTCAATTTATTAATAACTTTTTAAAGTAATTCCAGAAACTTTACGCTTTAATAGAATTAGCTCATATATCATTGATCAGTTCGCAACATAAAAAGCATTAAGCAATTATTTTTATTGAAAAATTTAAATAATTTTTACATTATATATGTATATTTTTTTTTATTGGGAAATGCATTTCTACACATTCAATTTATTATAGACCTTTAAAACTAAGTCCAGAGAAAATCAAGATATATGTACATATTAATTAATCATTTCACAACATAAAAAGTAATGAATATTATTACTTTATATTTTTCTGAAAAAGTGAATTAATATCAACCTTTTAAACTAATTTCATAGAAAAGTAAAATATATGTGCATATAATATTGAAAGCATAATTCACATACTTATTTCACAACATCACAATAATTTACAAAAATTATACAATTCGAATAGAGGTATTTTAAACGTAAATAATCTTTTATCATGAAGATTATCGCCAATATTCAATTGCATAGCCTTCAAGCCAATAATTAATTAATCAGTTCACAAAATAAGAAGCATTCAACTATAATTTTTATTAAAACATTCAAATAATTTCTACTTTATATTTTTTTTCAAAGTTGAAACTTCATTTCTGAAAATTTGAATGATTAATAACCGTTTATAGTAATTTTCCAAAAATCGAAACACAATATTTAGATATAATTTTGAAAATTGAATTTTGTTTATTCAAACATTCAAATAAGTTTCATTTTTAATTTTTTTAAATTTTGTCATTTATTTCTGAAAATATGATTTATTAGATAATCATTTCACAACATCACAAACATTGACAAAAAATACATAATTGGAATAGAGTTATTTTAAATGTAAATAAACTTTTATTATACAAATTGAAGTCAATATTCAATTACATAACGCTAAAGTAAATAACCAATCTATGTATTTATTTAAACAAATTGAAATTCAACCTTTATCTAATTGAATGTTGTTAACAAAATGAATCAGCTAATAATTATTCAATCAGTTCAAAAAATAAGAAGCATTAAACTATAACTTTCATTGAAACATTAAAATAATTTTGACTTTATATTTTTTTAATAATTTCGACTTTCATTTCTAAAAATTTGATTTATTCGTAACCTTTTAAACTAAGTTCAAAAAAATGAAAATATATCTACACATCATTTTGAAAATCGAATTTAGATATAGTCATTTCATAATGTCACATACATTCAAAAAGATTGCATCATTACAATAGAGGTACATACTATAAAGAAAAAATAAACATTTATTATAAAAATAATAGCCTATATTGAATTATATAACCTTAAAGTAAATAATCAATTTATGTTACCTAATTAAAAATCAATCTTTATTTAATTTAAAATTTTGAACATAATCAATCGACTAACAATTCATTAAATTGTTTACAACTTAAAAAGCATGAAACTATTATTTTCATTATAACATTCAAATAATTTTTATCTAATATTTTTTTAAACATGAAATTTCATTTCTGAAAATTTAATTTAAATCTATAATCTTCATTGAAACTCAAATAATTTTTACTATATATATGTTTATTTAATTGAAAGTGCATTTCTATACAATTAATTTAATAATAACCTTTGAAACTAATTTTTTTTTAAATTAAAATATATGTGCATATAATTTTGAAAATTGAATTCATACATAGTCATTTTACAACGTCACAAACACTTTAAAAAAATAATTCATCAATCAGTTCGCAAAATAAAAAGCATGGAACTATAACTTTCATTGAAAAATTCAATTAATTTTTACTTTATACTTTTTTCATATTCAAGTATCGAGTATGTTTCGATAAAATGAGAAACATACTTTTATCCCACACCCATTTTACCTTTTGCCCCTGATAAGCGGGGCGAAAGTAGCATATTTTTCCCGAAAAATATTTTTGCGGGGCAAAAGTAAAATGAGCGGGGCAAAAGTAAAATTAGCGGGGCAAAAGTAAACTTAGCGGGGCAAAAGTAAAATTAGCGGGGCAAAAGTAAACTTAGCGGGGCAAAAGTAAAATTAGCGGGGAAAAAGTAAAATTAGCGGGGCAAAAGTAAAATTTAGCGGGGCGAAAGTAAAATTTATCGGGGCGAAATTTCTTTCCAAAAATTAAAAATGTTCAAAAATTTCAAAAAATCCAAAATATTCAAAAATTTTAAAATGTTCAAAAATTTCAAAAAATTCAACATATTCAAAAAATTTCGAAAAAAAATTTTAATTTTTAAAAAATCTCCCTAGAATGCGAATTTGTTTCGACCCCGCTTTTCAGGATCAAAAAGTGGACTTTCAGTCGAGAGTGGAATAAAATACTATATGCAACACCAGGCAAAAGTATATTTTTCCCTCGGGTGATTATACGGCTTTACGAAAATATTTTTCCCTCGGGTGCTTACTGCCCTCACTTCGCTCGGGCAGTAAACGCATCCTCAAGAACAATATTCTCGTTCGGGCAGTAAACTCACCCGCGGGAAAAATCTTCTACTTTTGCCCCTTGTTGCATAATGTACTATTTTACCTCTGTTCATTTTAATTTTAATATAGAGGTCACCCTATGAATTAGAAAGTGATGGCTAAGAAAACTTCCTCCATAAAACTAGAATGGAGGTTACGAGTTTTTATATGAAGGAGGCTAAAAATTAAATTGTCCACAGGTACTCTTTTTGCCCCACTGTACGCCTTTGGGGGCGTCGCATTCTCGTTTTTGTAAAATGAAAATTTTCGCCAATCTTCAATGAATCGATCAGAAAATTAAAAAAAAAATCTTTCTTCAATAGCAAGGGACACATGACTCATCTAGTGTACAATATGGTGTGTATATGTGGAAGGAGTAGGATTGGCGAATGACGTGGTGATAATTAATATTAGATGTTTAAATTAATTATATAAAGTTATGATTTATAGTTTCTAAACAAAAATGTCTAACTCACTTCTAAAGAACAGAGAGCCAATAAGAAGATCGCACCCTTCATGATTCAAGTTGTTAATTTGTTCAACTTGAAAAGAAAAATGAACCAGAAATATTTTATCTCAAGCTGGAAAGTTAGCTTTTTATTCTAAACTCTTATTACGTGGAATGTCTAATTGAGTGTCGTAAGAATAATTACATAAGACAAGTTGCGAAAGAATTACCAACATTATCATGATTTGAAGCCCGGGACAAGGTAACGTTGGACTAACAAAGATCGGCTTTTCTCGAATCTTCGCTTTCCTCTTTTGATATTAATGTTTACTCT
>CAKNWT010333087.1:20895-36612 GCA_932066315.1 Andricus coriarius
CTATCCATTTATTACGTTTACTGAAACTATTGTAAATTTCAATAATTCTTTCTTCAATAACACTTTCTATTAAATGAAGTAGATAATTATTTTGCTGTGATGTAATTTTCAATTGACTTAAAGTTTCTTTTATGAACGTGAAATTACTTAGTTTTATACATCTATCTATTAATCCCTTCAATAATCCAACTTTTTAGTCAAATTGATGGTGTGAGTTATAATTCAAATATTGCCCTGACCATGAAGATTTTTTGCACCAATTAGTAATTAAAGCTCCATTTCCTGTTGTTATAATTGACATATCTAAATAATTTCTGGTGTTATTATTTTCCAATTGAAATGTAAATTGTAAAGATTCTTCGATACTATTAAATGTGTTGATTAATTCTTGAATTTTGTCAGTAGGAACTATTGTACATACGGCATACACATACCTTTTATAGAAAAGTGGTTTAAAACTTAATCTGGATAGTGCTCTATTACCTACGTCTTCTGAAACAAGATTGGTAGCAGTCGGAGGTAAGGGAGATCCCATCGGACAACCTGATATCTGTCCTGTTCAAAGATAAGTCCTGTTACAAAAACGTTTCCAATACCACTGGCATACATCCTTTACCATGCCAATGTGCATCAGGTAGCATGAAATTAAATCGATGACGCTTGGATGGTCTGAACTATTGTAACATGTGAAACATCCAGGTCTATCCCCACTATATCTACGGTTTGCAATCACAAGCCCATTGCTCTCTAAATTATACAAGAGGTCTTTTCCTCGCTTATTAATTTCCTGATCTAGAGAGAGTCTGTCCGGTTACGCAAGTTGGACTCTGCCAACACTTCTCTATCTAAAGAACCCAGGTTTCCTATTGTCTAATTAAAATCTTCTCCCACTGCTATTGGCAAGTTGGGATATCTGGATTCAGCACACTTTACAGCCAGATTGAAGCCATCGAGGGAAGTGTCAAGACATGTGACCCATGTTTCGATAAAACAAAGAATATTTCTTATTATTGTAAATGGTACAACATCGACATTATTTATAAACCCTCTAACATTCCAAGAAATTATTCTAAGATTCGAATTACCAGACGTTCTTTCTCCTTCTTCTACGTTTTTTCTTTTAACCTTGGATTGCTGGGTTGCCATATAATCCTTATAACCCTTACTCTCTTTCTTCTCTGTTTTCCATTGCTAGATTTTACTTGAAATCCTGTTGCGAGACATTCATCGAGGGGTTTTGTTTCCTGCTGGTTCCAATGTCGAATCTGAGTGCGAGCTAGACGAGTTCTTTCGGGGATGACCAAGCTGTTTATTGTTCTTCACTGTATTTGCAAACGATAAGAAGTTTTCCAAGGTGTCCCCTCTTCTATTTGACGACTGAGCTGACGCTTTCGTATTTGTAGGGGTTCTTGGATTTCCAATTATTATTTTTGGTTCTATTTCTACCAGAATGTTTTGAATTTCTTGCTGTGTGATAATTGTATTTTCTCTATATAATGTAGTCCCTCTGATGGTGTCTATTTCGCCTTTTTGTTTAAACGCATTTTTCACGCTTACCAACGACTTGATGATTAGCCTTTCTTTACTCAACAAGTCATTTGAAATTGCCAGATTAAGGTTCCTGAAGCAATCCCTTTTCTCAAAAAACAGTTTTTTTCATCTTGGTGCGATTAATTTAACCATTATTGGTATTTTTTCTTTATTCATATTTACTTACCCGGTGTATTGTTATGATACATAAATCCGGTATATTAACGTCGACCTACTCGAATATTTTCTTGACTACTTCGAGAAGGCTTTTACCAGGTTCCTGTTTCTCGGGTATTCCGAATATCATTAAGTTGCTTACTTTCTCGTACTTCTCGTCGGAATCGATTTTTCAATTCGGCTTTTCTACCTTTCCCTTCACAGCTCCAATTCTTATCAAATGCAGACTTTGCGATACTTCTATTACCACAATGTCTTTTGAATTTTTTAATTAGAGGCTGTAAGCACCTTCGTGTTTTCTAGAATTTGCTTCAGCATCTCGTTGCTTAATTCATCGCTCGTCATATTGTTTGTCACAGCACGTTCACCACACTATTTAAGGACCAAGCTTAAAACAGCCTGAAAAGCTGATATCAATTACTTTCCACAAATTTACCTGTTTTCACTCAACAACATTCACCCGAGGCAAAAGCCGCGGAGCAAACGAAAACACGTCCGACTCATACAGCTGTCAGCACGAGACTCTAAATACTGTTCTAACAGCTATTAAAATTTCAGAGTTAGATATTTTTGTAAAATTTTTGTAAACTTGTAATTTTTTCTCTGTGGAATCAGAAATTAAGTCTAACAAAATGTTATCAAACATAGAAATTACATGTAAAGATAATAATGAGTATGTACTAGGTACATGTATATATTTAATTTTTTCTTCAAGATCCCAACTGTCTTTACCAAAGGAGTGAGTCGTACCAGAAATAGGTTTTAAAGTATTTGATAAAAATTTGGCTAAGTTACAAGTAGGAGATCCAATGGAAGATACTATCAATCTTCACTTTAGGTCAGGTTTGTTAACTTAAGGTAGAGCGTTAGCCCTGGCCACAACACTCTCATGATTTTTTATACGATAAGCTATATTCTCATTTATATAACTTTTATTTTCCCATCTTGATATAATATCGTTGTATTTATCTTCAATGGTTAGAACTAAGCTGGTGTTAACTTTTTTGTATAATATGTTGTTTTGTAAAAGATATTCAACTGTCTTATTATAATCATACCTATTAGCTGCTACTGAATAATTACCTTTATCTGCTTTAAACAAAATTAAATCTTTGCGATCATTTTGAAATTTTGTAACCGTTCCAGAGTCTTTATTAGAATTATTAAATATATTGATGTTAGTGTGGTTTAAAATTAAATCTGTGATCACTTTTCTAAAATTTGATTTTTTGTTTTCATCTTTAACATTTTTTATACATTCTTCGATATTTTCAATGATATTATTCGATGGAATATTGTTTCAGTTATAAGAAATACCATATTTATTTTCCAAAGCCAAGGTATTAAATTTGTTAATGTGAACATCTCTCTGTTCATACTTTAGTCTATGTAAACTAGATTCTTGTGCTTTATAGAAATTAGTAATTCAACTATCAGTCATATTTCTGTCTAATCTATATTTTAAATAAATAGCAAATTGGCCTAGTTTCTCAATCCTATCTACTACATTGCTAATTTCACAATTTAAAAGTTTTTTCTGATATGTTAATTGCACTTTTTGAATTTTGGTATATATTTTATAATTTTAAATAAATTTTTGGACAAACGAAACAGGCTATGAGAAAAAATGAATAGACAGGAGTTGCTCATCCAAAAAATAGCTACGAATTTCAAAGTATTGACCTAAGCCTGTCTCTTGATATATCTTTAATTTCAGTATTTTAACATGATTTTAGGATAAATTATTTAACTAAAAAGTCAAAAAACTTATCAGGTATCAGAAAAACCTGAAAATGTTT
Source organism: Andricus coriarius (assembly GCA_932066315.1). Lineage (NCBI taxonomy): Eukaryota > Metazoa > Arthropoda > Insecta > Hymenoptera > Cynipidae > Andricus > Andricus coriarius. Next base: position 24,402 of record CAKNWT010333087.1, read on the forward strand.
TATTCCGTTTATGAAAGATTCTATGTCAAAAATTTTACCAGATTAAAATCCTGTTCTCTACATCATAATGGGCAGGGAAAATGAATTGTTAGTCAAGGAAAAATTATTAAGAAATTTTTAGAATGAAGTTTTGCGGCCACCCTGACATAATATTCTTGTTCATAATTTACTTGCCTTGTATTTTTATTCCTATTTCCTTTTTGCAGCTGCTTTCTCCTAAACATAATATTTTTAAATGAAAATATTATAATTTTTCTTGACACTTCAACTGTTTTAGTAGAAAATTAAATTGTATTTGTAAAAAATTAACTTTCTGTTGAAAATTTATATTTTGGTGTTATAAATTCAACAGAAAGCTTTCTCGGTTGCAAATTCAAGAGCTTTATTAAAAATTTGATATTTGGATTACAAAATTTCATCGGGTTTTCTAGGGATTTCGCCTTTTTTTGGTTTAAAACTAAACTTCTTTGGTTGAGGATTGAACTACTTTGTTAAAAATTCGTCATTCTTTGACAAAATCGTCGGTTTTTTATTTAAAATTGAAATCTTTTTTGGTTAAAACACATTATTCGTTGAGTATTTACTTATTTTTAATTGTTGGTTGAAAATGTAACTGTTTTGTATAAAGTTTCGGCTTTTTTGTTGAAATTAAGTTTTCAACTCTTTTGGTTAAAAATGCAAAATTTCAATTAAAGAATAACATTGTTGTTGAAAATTCATATTTTGGGTTTGAACATTCTTCTCTTAGCTTTAAAGCTTAATAGTGTGAATGAACTTTTTTGTTAATTTGGATTCAAATATTTTTATTTGTTAATAATTCGTTTGTTTGTTAAAAATTAATTTTCTTCATTTTTAATTATACCATACTTGGTTGAATATGGATCGTTTTTAGTTCAAAATTCAAACGCTATCGATTGAAAATTCATGTAAGTGATGTTGAAAATTTATTGGTTGAAAAATAATCGTTTTTAGTTGAAAATTCAACCATTTGATTAAAAATGTATGTATTTTGTTATAAATTCGCCTTCCTCGGTAGAAAATTAATATTCCTGATTGAAACCATAAGTACATGATTGAAAGTTGAACTATCCTAACGAAAATCAATTTTATTATTTGAAGATTCATCTCTATGGTTGAGAATTTAACTATTTTCTAGGAAATTCGTTTTTTTTTGTGTGTGGAAAATTGATTGTTCTGAGTTTAAAATTCTACTTGTACAGTGATTCTCTTTCTCAATTTTCTTTAAGTTTGTATATAAATGACTGATTATTTATAATTGTAACTGAAATAGTTTTCGCATCTGTCATTCCGAAATCCAGCTGACTACTTCTCGAAAAATAGATGTGTACTTGGAGCGCTTATCCAATCGCTGTATGAACGAGCCGCAGACGAAGCGGAGGAAACGGCATTAGGAACAACCGCTGAAAGCAGGCACAGAGATATTCGCGATTTCAGGACAAGGAGGAACATTAACGTCCAGGTTTTGTCTAGGCCTCAAGATCTAGCTGAAATGGATGCCGTCTTTCATGAGGATATATCGGAGGAGTCCGATCTCTGGATCATCAATTCATCAGCTTATAGTGCGACGAGATCTTTGGCTGGATCGACAAAAGACGCTTGCATCAACTAAAGATGAAGATTGAATGGGTGTGACAAAATTCATCCCGTCTTCAGTGTGTGATTGACTACATAACATCTGGTAGACCGCTCACGGTAGGGTTCCGAAAGATCGCCCAACAACTGAAGATCTACCGTCACACATTGAACAAGTCAAAGCTTCTGACAATCAAGCAGCATATTAATAAAAAAATACGGATGTATTCTGATGCAAGGGGGAAAGTACAGAAGAGAAATGGATGGTTCAGAGAGAATCAACAGTTTCTCGCTCATCCATGGAGCCTCTTCAGCGATATCCCCGTTTTTGTCAAAAATTTACCCACACCCAAGAAGGTAGATACTTTTTGGAGAGAGGTATACAAGATCCCGAAGACACTAAAGTTGAATGAAAATACTAATAATATCATCCGCTCCAAGGAGTTTCGCGACGACCTCATAACATTTGAGGATGAATGTCCAAATGATGTCAATAACTTCTGGTTGTCCAACCCAGAGAATTACAGACCAAAATTTGTTCGAACACACTGCTTAAGATATTTACAGCTATACGAAACGACAGGTTTGTTTTAAGAATTGAACCTGTGTGGAGAGAGATGTACGCTCATTAGCTCATCAGCGCGCCCTGTCGATGGCATGTATTGACTACCAGAAAGCTTTCGATTTAACCTCTCATAGACTTATCACCTGTCTGTTGCGAAGTTCAAAGGTTCATCCACACATAGTAAGATGCATAGAGACATTGATACCTATTTGGTAAACTAGATTCACTCTCTCATCTGGAAATTATCGTATGACAACAAAAAACGTCTCTTCCCAGAGGGCATCTTTCAGGCGACACCATGATCCCTCTGCTATTTTGCATCACACTTCTGAAACTATCTCTTGCTCTACGCAATTCTACTAGGTACCTCTGCGGCGACATTAATCATCGCGAGCGTTAGGTCACTTCTATATTTCATGTGGGTGACCTAAAGATCCATGCATCAGGTGCAGGCCAACTTTAACTTGCTTTAAATATCGCCAAAAAGTACACAGAAGAGATTGGTATGGACTTTAGATTGGACAAGTGTGCCAAGATTAATCTAAAGCAAGGAAAGATTACTGGCGTTCATGACGACCCAGAGCTGGTGGATAGAACTGTTATTAGACATCTTGACTACAAATTATTAGAAAATTACTAATTCAAGTAGTCAAAATATTTCCTAATTCAATAGTGCAAACTAATTGGTTGGTGAACAGAAAAAAATAATTCTTTCTGAATGTTTAAAAAAAGTTAAGGAACATAAGTTTTTCCACAGTCTTCAAATTATAATGGATCAATGTGTGCTATAAATAATTTATGCACATTCGGGGTCCTCACGCGCTACTTTTTCATATTTTTCATAGAAAATTTCAATGATTTAGCAAATTTTTTAATCATTATTGGCCTTGAATAAGCATCACCCTGAACAAGTATAAACTTGAGTACCTAAAGAACGTTATTTTATGGGTATAGGTTTTTTTCCCTGTGCAAAAGATATTCTGAGGTCTATCTAAGGGGGGTGGTCATGTAATGAAATTGTAAGCGTGACGTAGCCTGTTTCCAAACATTACCGTCTGAGTGTTTGAGCAAAGATAACAAAAATAATAAATTTCTATCTTCTTTAAATAGAGTCTCTGAAGATTACTTATATTTTATAGCTTTTTATTCTTAAGCAAAATATACTTTATTGCCTTTTCGATTCAAAATTGTTAAAACTTAACTAATTACTAGCGAAATTCGATAGATTAGAGTAGCGAAATCACTTATACACATTAAGGACCTGCATGTGCTACTTTAGAACAGAATTCTGTTTTCGATTTTAAAATTTTTTACTGTTGTACATTTTTCCAGTTTTCCCTGAAAATTTTCAATTATTCATGTGAGCGTGGATTTATAAAAAAAGTATTTTTTAAATGCTAAGAATAAATAATAATGGCTCATCGTACGACAGAATATCACGAGAATATGAACCAAAGCAATTTAATCTTATACCTCACTTGTTGACACATTCGTGTCGAATAAGAATAATCATTTGTAGGTAATGAGATATTGACAATGCAGATAAATTCGTTATTATAATGGCTCAAAAATAGCCCAATGTTAAATTTACAATTGAGAATATGGAGAGGATAGGCTATGCTGCAGTTGTAATTCTCAGTAGCTCACATGTTTACTCCCACATTTACCTGCAAATCAGACAATGTTGACGAATTCATCAGCTGAAGCGATTATTTTGTCATTAAAAGTGACTGATTTCTTAGACATAATGTTTATGATTTAAAGTTCGAGTAAACAATCATCTATAATCAGGATGAAACACGGAGAAAAATGGATAATAAAGCAGACTATCTAGATATTACCAGCTAATATCTTAGCGATTTAACTTTGGGAGAGAAATGTAGATATTCAAGTACAGCATTGATACACATTTTAAAGAAGATAACCGTTCAAAGCCAACATAAATTATGCCTGTAGGGCCAAGTTCTCATTTTCTCAAGAAAATTGATATCCATCTGCAGAAACACATAATTCATTAAAAAAAGTAAAAAATAATTTTTTCATTATTCTATTATATTAAACTCATTTTATAGAAAATAAAACACGATAAATACAATATTGCCAGTAAATAATGTCTGTATTTTTAAAAATTACATCAAAAACATAATTTAAGAACAGACATTTTTGAATCATAAGGCTGTTCACAACAACATCCTACAAAAGGATAAGGAACTCTAGTTTTGGAAGCATTATTCTTCGGAGCCAGATCCAGAACCTTTGGGATTACTCATATAAACATTACGATAATAATCATTATTAGGGACGCCATAATGTCTATGAAACATTTGTAGAGAGTCAAACTCGTTTTTTAGTTCCGCAGGTGTCACTTCTTTTTTAACCTCGAACAATCTTATTGGAGAATGCTCACCCTCGCCAAAAGGTTGTTTATATATTTCTCGAGTTTCTATATCTGTAGTTGCACGATGGTTCTTACTGGCTCTTCTGTCCAACTTGGCATCTTTATTTTTGACTTTTCCTTTTTCTCGCCGACGTGGCCCTTCTGGGATATTTATTCCTCTTCCTTCTCGGATACTTATTCCTTGACTTACTGGGGTACTTAATGGGTGATTTAAAACTGGCACTTCAGAGTTTATTGGAAAATTCAAATCTAGAACATTAAGGTTGGATCCTTGCTCTGTCTCTCCTAGGTTGTATTGAGGTGCACGATTTCTCAGCCAAGCAGTATCCTGTGCCGTAGGCCCTCGGAGTCTAGAAGTGCCATATAGAGCTATCATCCTCGCCTCTTCCTCATAATTCAAAGAATTTCCTCCAGTGCGGATTCTTCCTGGACCTGATGCTTCTGTAAAAAAAAAAATATACAAAAATATAGATAAAACTCATCTTATTAGCAACAAATGATCCAGATGTTGACCGAAGATCTACATGTCCCAAGTGTTTGAAAAAGTATTATTATTATGATACTTACCAATTTTATTACAAAACAGCATGAAGCTGAGGATAAGAACACCGAAAAAAGACCTCATTTTCTTCCTACGTAGATGAAATGGATTCTTTAAAGGGTAGAAACATATAATTTTTCAGGAATGCGCTCTCTAATATATATACTAGTCGTTTGATGTACGTATGCAGATAACGGAAAGAAGAACATGTAAGCCTATGTATACTTAATAAATTTTTATTTATGTTCTTTGAAATCTGCCTGAATCTTCCAAGATTAAGGTGTACTATGTTGTCAGTGTTTCGTAACTATTTACAGTTTGAGGATTAACGCGTCATTGAGGTAACTATTTGTATATCAAATACTACATACATTTTAGACAACGTGTCTATTTGATTTTGATACAATTATTTAAAACCTGATTACATAATTTTCTGAAAGTTTCATATATTTTTCAAAAATTCAGTATTTTTCATTGCTATACTAAACGTTTCCTCAATTACACGTTAATCCCCAAACTGAAATGCTAAAGGTCCCTTATGACCAGTTCTAGTTTAGGAGATGCCATTGAATTCCAATGATGAGCCAATAGAAAAGAAATAGCAATATAATGGCTTCCCCGAGAAGCCATTGCTATCAAGCCAGCACCTGGGAAAAAGTGGTTTTGTAGACAATAAGAATACGATACTACCCAGCCAGTTAAAATGATTGAAAAGTCCTTAAAATGGAACGACGACCAGTTCTAAAAATAAAGCAAGACAAAACAACAAAACGCTTGAACATTTCCAAGACCTTTCGCGCCTGCATCCCAGGTAGGGCTATGTGAGAAGCAAATGGTAACCCGCTCCCTTTAGGAGACATCTGGTACACAGACGGCTCCAAAGGTCAGGGCGGCAGGAGCCGGAATATGTGACAGCACATGAAGGAGGGGGATGGGAATTCCACTTAGGCAATATGTCAACGTCTATTAGAAGAGGGCCTGTTCGACTTTCGCTGCGATGAGACACTAATAGAAGAAAACGCTGCTGGTAGGTATAAAACAATATTCTTGGACAGCCAAGTGACATTAACTGCAGTTGGAAAACCGAACATAACATCAGAGCTGATTTGGAAATGCAAAAAGACATTAAACAAACTTGCTGAAAAGAACAAAGTGACCCTCACATGTGCTCCTGGTCACACAGGGATCATTGGTAACCAAAAAGTAAACCAGCTGGCAAGAAGCGAGGCAGCAAGTGAATACTAGCGAAAGCCATCCTGGGCTATACGTACAGGTTGGAATGACGTAACAGCCATGTATGTCTTATGCCAGAGCTCGGCATTAGCTGGGCTCAAGCAACAAAACCCTTGGGGCCCATTTCATGAAATCTGAGGATATTATTACGAGATCAGTGGTTGACATCCCAGGCTTCAGCAATTGATCAGGAATCAAATACTGAAAGCAAATAGTTAAAAGTGTGGCACAATAGGCTTTATAGGCTATAAACTAAACTAAAATAACCTAATTTAATACTGAAGCTCATAAAATGGAAGCGGTTGACAAACATTTTGCTCATATTAGAGATAATGTTAAGCCTACTTTTCAGCCACCATTATAAAGTACAATTTAGTAAAGTTTAAAATTTCATACGACTTTCTGTAGGAATTATAAATGAAAAATACGTTAATTTAGGATAAGACTCGAACGAAATTATTCAAACTATGCATGATGCGAGATAATATTGTTATTTTGTACTTACAAAGATGTCCATAGAGTTGAAAATCAATTTATCAACTATAAAAAGAGAGGATGTTTTGAAAAGCTGAAGTCAAAATGAAATAATTCATGAAAACAGACATTTTTCATATATTTTTGTCTGTTCTGCATATGTGCACATTTTTCAAAAATTTTAGTAGACCGAATTCATTTTAAATCGTTTCTTAATTTTTCTCGTTTTCTTTTGAAATCCATTAGGAGTTTTTAAAAAAGATTCCAAATGGACAACATGGTGGTGGTTTCTCTAAAGAAATTGAAAGTTCGTTTTCTCAAAAAACCGACCGCTTCCTTCTAGATACGTCCTAATCTATAGTTGATATTCGATGATAGTCTGCTTTGTGTCCACGCCTTGGAGGAAAGGGCGAATTTTTTTGTTTTAATCGAGAATTCTTTTTCCTAAACGACTTTGGAATCTATTGTAATCACTTAAAATCCTTTTATTTTCCGTGAAATCCTCGAACCCCCAGTTAATCTCTTCAAATGTGTTAAATCATTTTAAATCGGCTGAAATCTTTCCTCCTTTCCTTGACATCCTTAAAAATTTTTTGATTCTCGCGACTTCTTTTGAAATATTCAGCAATCTCTTGAAATCCCAAGAAATTCTTTTCTTATCGGCAGAAATCGTTATTACAAAAAATTTTCATGGTCAAGGCAATATTTAAATTATAACTCACACAATCAATTATCCTAAAAACTTGGATTAATTAAGGTATTAATAGATAGATGCATAAAACGAAATGATTTCACGTCGAATCAATATTTTGAACCTGCTCTCATAAATAAAGAGCGTATTTTATCATATTATGATCCAAATATATTTGAGATTATAAATACTAAAACTATAAACTCCACAGAATACTGCAGACAGAAATGAAAATATTGACCTAAACCTGCCTCTTCATATATCTTTAATTTCAGTATTTGAATATGAGTTTAGGATAAATTATTTGACTAGAAAGTAAAAAAACTTATCAGGTAACACGAAAACCTGAAAATGTTGTATTCCGTTTATGAAAGATTCTATGTTAAAAATGTTACCACACTAAAATCCTGTTCCTTAAATCATAATCGACTGGGAAAATAAATTGTTAGTCAGGAACAAATTAATAAGAAATTTGTAGAATGAAGTTTTGCGGTCACCGTGACGTAATATTCTTGTTCATAATTTACTTGCCTTGTATTTTTATTCCTACTTTCTTTTTGCAGCTGCTTCCTCTTAAAGATAATATTTGAGTTGAAAATGTTTTAATTTTGGTTGAAAATTCAACCGTTTTGGTAAAAATTAAACTGTTTTTGTAGAAAATTGACTTTCTGTTAAAAATCCATACTTTGGTGTTAAAAATTCAACTAAAATCTTTTTTTGTTGAGCATTCAACTATTTTGTTAAAAATTCGTCTTTTTCGGATGAAATCACCGGTTTTTTATTTAAAATCTTTTTTGGTTGAAACACATTATTTGAAATACATTATTAGTCAAATATTGATTTTTTTAATTTAGGAATTCAACTATTTGAGTAAAATTCACTACTTTATTAATAATTTTTCTTTATCTTTACCTTGTTGGTTAAAATGTAACTGTTTTGTGAGAAGTTTCTGCTTTTTGTTCAAATTGATTTTCTTCGCTGGAAATTCAACTACACCATACTTGGTTGAATATGGATCGTTTTTAGTTTAAATTTAACGATTTTGATTGAAAATTCATTACATTGTTTTCGTTTTCGTAGGAGAAAAGGTCAACTATCTAGTAACAAATTTATCTTTTGTGGTTCATGATTTGAATATTTGATTGAAAATTTGTTGTCTCAATTTTCTTTCAGTTTGTATATAAATGACTGATTATTTATAACCGTTACGGAAATATGGGTATGTATATGTGGACGAACACTCTTCCTAGCAGGTAGTGTTCGAGGTGCTGCAAATAATTTAGATGAAAACACGATGACGAATTGGCGAAACGCTAACATTGGGTGAGCGAATCAACTCAAGGATGACTTGATGGACTGCTATGACGCCAGCATTATCCCTGTTAACGGTGACCTTATGACGTTTCGCATCAGTCATTCCGAAATTCAGCTGACTACCTCTCGAAAAATAGATATGTACTTAGAGCGCTTTTCCAAATGCTGTATGAACAAGCCGCACACGAAGAGAAAGAAACGACATTAAAAACAACCGCGAAAAGCAGACACCTTCTAAAACGTGATTGCGATTTCAGGATAAGGAGGAACATTAATGGCTAGGTTTTTTCGAAGTCTCAAGATCTGGCTGAAGTGGATGCCTCCCTTCGTGAGGATATCTCAGAGGAGTCCTATCTCTGGACCATCAGTTTACCAGTTTATGGTGTGATGAGAGCTTTGGCTGTTTAAAATCGAAGGCTAAAACCGAAGCTCAATCAACAAAAGACGCTTGCATCAACTAATGAAGAAAATTAGATAGGCATGACAAAATTCATCCCGTCTTCACTGTGTGATTGACTACATAACATCTGGTAGACCGCTCACGGTATGGTTCCAAAAGATCGCCTAAAAACTGAAGATCTACCGTCACACATTGAACAAGTCAAAGCTTCTGACAATCAAGCAGCATATTATTAACAAAATACGGATGTTATCTGATGCAAGGGGGATAATACAGAAGAGAAATGAATGGGTCAGATAGAATCAACAGTTTATCGCTCACCCATGGAGCCTCTTCAGCGATCTCCCTGTTTCTGTCAAAAAATTACCCAATCCCAAGAAGGTAGATACTTTTTGGAAAGAGGTATATAAGATCCTGAAGACACTTAAGTTGAAAGAAAATACTAATAATATCATACGCTCCAAGGAGTTTTGCGACAACCTCATAACGTCTGAGGAGGAATGGCCAAATGATGTCAAGGACTTCTGGTTTTCCAACCCAGAGAATTACAGGCCAATAACTTGTTTGAACACACTGCTCAAGATCTTTACAGCTATTCGAAATGACAGGATTGTTCGAAGAGTTGGGCCAGTGTGGAGAGAGACGTACGCTCATCAGCTCATCAGCGCGCCATGTCGATGGCCTATATTGACTACCAGAAGGCTTTTGATTCAACCTCTCATAGACTTATCATCTGTCTGTTGGAAAGTTCAAAGGTTCATCCACACACAGTGAGATGCATAAATACATTCATATCCATTTGGGAAACTAGATTCACTATCTCATCTGGAAATTATCGTATGACAACAAACAACGTCACTCTTCGCAGAGGGCATCTTTCAGGCGACACCATGAGCACTCATCATCGCGCGCATAAGGTAACTCATATATATGAGATGGATGACTTGAAGATCCATGCTCCTGGTGCAAGCCAACTTCAACTTGGTTTAATTATGGTCCACCGGTACACAAAAAAATTGGTATGGCCTTTAGATGGAACAAGTGTGCCAATATTAATCAAAAGTCAGGAAAGATTACGGGCGTTCATGGGGACCCATAGCTGGTGGATAGAACTATTATTAGATATCTTGACTACAGATTATTAGAAAATCACTAATTCAAGAAGTCAAAATATTTCCTAATTCAATCGTGCAAACTAATTGGTTGGTGAAAAGAAAAAAATGTTGAGGAGTATATATAATAAATTTTAAACAGTTATAAAAATGTAAAATTTTTAAAATAGCAAATTTTTATAAGATGATGCGGTGGTGTAACATTTGCAACTCTTTTGAAAAAAGAAGGCCATACTGAGAAATAGGTAACTTGACCTAGCCTGTTCCATTCAAAAAAAATATTGCTTTCTGAATTTTTGAACAAAGTTAAGAAAAATAAGTTTGCCATAGCCTTAAAATTATAATGGATCAACGTGTGCTATAAATTAATTGTGCATATTCAGGGTCCTCACGCGCTACTTTCTAACAGAGTTCTGGTTTCGCTTTTGAAAAATGTTTTCAGTTATATATTTTCCATATTTCTCATAGAAAATTTCAATTATTTAACAAACTTTGAAATCATTATTTTCTTTAAGTAGGCATCAGCTTAAAGAAGTATAAATTTGAGTACCTTAAGAAGGTTATTTTATGTGTATAGCTTTTTTTCGTATGCAAAAGATACCCTGAGGTCTCTCTAAACAAGATGGTCATGTAATGAAATTGTAAACGTGACGTTGCCTGTCTTCAAACATTGTCTTCTGTTTGTTTGAGCAAAGATAACAAAAATAATAATCTACTATCATCTTTAAATTGAGTGTCTGAGAATTATTTATATTTTATAGCTTTTATTCTTAAGCAAAATATACTTCATTGCCTTTCCGATTCAAAATTGTTAAAACTGAACTAATTACTAGCGAAATTTTATATATGAGAGTAGCGAAATCAATTATACACATTAAGGGCCTTCATGTACTACTTCACGACAGAATTCTGTTTTCGATTTTAAAATTTGTTACGGTTGTACATTTTTTTAGTTTTCCCTGGAAATTTTCAATTATTCATGGGAGCGTGGATTTATAAAAAATATATATTTTTTTAATGACAATGTTGACGAATTCATCGGCTGAAGAGATTATTTTGTCATTATATATTACTGATTTCTTAGTCATAACGTTTATGATTTGAAGTTAGAGTAAACAATCATCTCTAATTAGTGATTTAACAACGGGACATAAATCTAGATATTGAAGTAGAGCATTCATACACATTTTAAAGAAGATCTTATGTGACAGTATTCAAGATATTAAAGCACAGAATCAAAGATATTCAAACAATATTTTTCAAAGATGCAAAAATTACCAGTAAAGCACGCCAATTTCTATAGAATCCGAAACGATTTTATATCGCAGTTCTCTGTTTTTAATATCCGGATCCTTGAGCGTTCGCCTTTTTTTTATAATTATTCAATTTTCGTGTAGAGTAGCTAACACGCTTTTCAAGGCTAACATACACGATGCCTGTAGCTCCAAATCCTTATTTTTTTAAGAAAATTGATATCCATGTCCAGAAACACTTAATCCAATTGAGAAAAGTAAAAAATAAATGTTTCAATATTCTATTATATTAAACACATTTCATAGCAAATAAAGCACAATAAATACAATATTGCCAATAAAAAATGTCTGTATTTAAAAAAATTACATAAAAAACATAATTTGAATTCATACATTTTTGAATCATAAGGCTTTTTATAACAGCATCCTGCGAAACGATAAGGAACTCTAGTTTTGGAAACATTATTCTTCAGAGCCAGATCCCAAACCTCTGGAATCATCCACATAAACTTTACGATAATAATCATCATCAGGAAAGCCAAAATGTTTGTGAAAGATTTGGAGAGATTCAAACTCTTTTTTTAGTTTCTCAGGTGTCACTTCTTTTTTAACCTCGAACAATCTTATTGGAGAATGC
>CAKNWT010333088.1:0-17851 GCA_932066315.1 Andricus coriarius
AAACGTGGAAAAACGGCCGATTTCGGATATTTTTAGCGTCAAAGTAGAGTCTAAATTGAATTGAAATCGCTGCTTATTTTGAACCTACTTTGCTGCTTTAGCGCCTGCTAAGATAGGAGTTATAGCTTCAAAGTAGGGCCTAAATTTCGACTCGGGTGCGTATACTAGTCCACTAAAGATTCTTTGGTTCGTCTCACTTAGTAGGGGGCCTCACAAAAATCCCCCCTAAATGGTAAATACCTGTTTTTGACAATATCACAACTATGTAAAAAGTTAGATCGTAAGGTCGGATACTTTCCGGACAAACCTACTACTGACTGCTATTAATTAGGAACAAAAGTTAATTCTTACATAAGCTTCACCTCCTGGAAAGCTTATTCTTTCAACGGTTGCTCGTTTTTCTTCCTTTTTCTTTTCTTCTTCCTCTTTGTCGGTGGAAAAATAAAAGATAAAAGGCAAGTACAAGCCTGGATAACCAGCTTTGAAGTAAGCTCGCCCATTTAGATGTTAAAGGAAAAATGTTTTTTCCGTTTTCCTGGACGGCGAAACTTACAATTGCTTCGCGAGATAAAGTTTGCCTTCGTTATTCCAGGAGGAACCGTGCATCGTCGCACCCTTTATTATGCAAAGTAAAATGCCGCCTTGCGATTTTCAACCATTTTTTTATCTCTTATGAATGAATTATGGTTTTTTTTTTGCTTATTGTGGCTTTTCCTTTCATGAAAAATTATGCGAAACAGTAGAAATCCTTGGGGCTGAAAATGGAACGCTAAAACGATTACGATCTTCGTTTGTTTACATTTTATATTTTGTTTTTGTGAAAATGTTTGTTTTCAATAGTTTTTTCAGGAGATTTGTTAAGAAATTTGACTGTGTAAGGGAAGAATATTGCTGACGGAAGTAGATGTGATTTTTAAGAGCAAGTACAAAGCGGACCATGTGGCGAGGCAAACCACCGATTTTAATACTCCATTGTTATGATTTATTAGGGCTATCGTTGGCATAGGAACTTTCACCCTAACGCCTTGGGGCATGCACGTAAAAATCACGAACGAAATTATTCTACTCCTACTATTATTACCCAATGAACGAAGACGATCGTTTCGAATTGCTCGATTCACCAGATTCCCCCTAGACCACTTATTTTTTTTCGATTTTATTCGTAAAGAGCAGATGCAGGGGTAAAAATAATTAATTTAAACGTTATTTTCAATTGCAAGAAATTTTTATGTAAACCGGGAATTGTTCAAATTTGTTTTTACTTTTGCAATCAATTTCGTCTCGTTCTTCGAAAAAAATGTGTGTTGGAGTTGTGCTCAGTATTACCAGTCATCTCCGTTTAAGGTGTACTAAAGTTATTTTAAGTTAAAAAATGAGCACGGTTAAAAACGATTTATAAAATCGAGAAAAATGTGCCCATTAATAATTGTAACTACTTTTGAAAGGGAACTGAGGGTCAACTTCACAAAAAAATATTTCAGGTTACAATTTGTTATTAGGCAATACTTATTTAAGGTTTTATCTTTTTGCTTTTGGTTTAGGCAAAAGTTGCAATTCTTCTTTAATTATATGTTGTAGGGCTCATGTTATCCCTTAAAAGATTTTTCACAAGTCTCTTCGGTACGTTTTTATTTGAATAATTTTATTAGAGAAAAATATTATTCACAAAAAATATTATACAATTCATTAATAATTTTTTTTAAATAAAAACATAATACCAAAGAGATTTGTAGCGAATCTTACCAGGAATAAAATGAGCCCTACAACAGTTCTATTCCAAAATTAGTTAGACTTAATTTCATCTCTTTTGTTTAAAAAATATATTATGTGGTTAAAAATTATACTATTTGGTTGAAAATTAAACTATTATGTTAAAAAGTAAAATTGTCTGGTTATATAATACCGAATTTTACTCGTCGTTACGTATTAGATCTCTGGCAGGAATTTAATGTAATTAAGAAAATCAACTTTGGGTAATTATTTTATTCAAGTAAACAGATACATTGAAAGTGTATAGAGCAATATAGTCATATTTTGTAAGTTATTTTCATATTTGGTTAATTATATTCCTTCTTTCGAGAAACATCAGCTTCAGTTTTGCAAAATGCATATATCATCATTTAGATAATATATGTATATTGGATAATATATTCTATCACCAATAAAAAGTATTATATTAATGGTTTCTTTAAGGAATATTTTGTATTAATTTTTGTCTGCAGCGTACTTCTCCGTAGCCCTATCAATAAAAAATATATAATTATTGTCTGGCATATTATTATTTTTTGACTAGTAGAAAGCGTATAGAGAAAATATTCAAATAAAACTATTAATTAGAAAAAATGTTCACTAATTTAAATTATTGGATAAGTTTTCAAAAATTTAGATTTGGAATGAAATAATTAGGTAATAATTCTAACCACTTACAATCTATTCACTTCAACACAGAATTCTTTCAACAGTGCATTTGTAAAATCATAGGTTTATAAGGACAATATACATTATAATTAATGTGACTTAAGCTAAAGATAAGAATTTTATTTATTTAAGTTCGTGAGTTATCAATGCGTTCTTAAAAATTCTACAAAACAAATTTCACGTACAGAAACCTTGAAAATATTAAAATGTGGTAAAGTAGGTAAAAAAAGGTGTTGCTTAATTTCAAGATTCGCGGTAGCAAATAGTCGCTAAGTATAAAAACAAACTACTAAGAATCCTTATCTAGAATAATTATGTATTTTGGAACTTTTGTGGGTTGTTGGCGTAATTCTTAGAAACTGTGAGATTAAAACAGACAAATAACTATCAAAACTACCAATTATCGATATGTGCTCACTTCTAACTCCTATAATCTATCAACCCAATTGGTACCAAATTTTAACAAGACGCCAGTAGCAATTGAATCTCGGTAAAAATTTTTTCAAAATTTCATATCTTGAATAGTTTTCAAAATGTTACGTACTACGGGTAAAAAATAAAAAATCGGAGATGAAATTAATGATAAACTTTCCAAATCTATTCAAGATATTGAAAATTCTTGAAACGTCAAAAATGTGTTACAATATTTACAATCATTTAACAATAATGCATTTTTTATTATAGAGAGTAAAATATATTTCTATAAAATGTAATAGAAAATAAAAGTATCGATTAAGTTAACCCCTTTCCGTTTTGATTTAAAATTGAAAAATAAAATCTTAATTCTAATTACATAATCTGGTCGTATTTGATGGAATTAAGCAGTAAATCTATTAAATTAATTTCATTAATTTTTAAAGAAAATGATTCATAATGAAATATATAAAGAAACTTTTTTATAAAGTGCGCTACAGAGATTTTAAAATCAATTTTGAAAAAGCGATATTAGACATTATGAAACTTGGCGGGATTGAATGTTATGATGATTGGAATCTTTAAAGATCACAAGAGATTACACAAGATTACACGGGATTGAAATAATTCATCTCGGAATTAACCCTCGGAGCATACACCTATTTTTTCGATCATGAAGCAAACTGTGGGTCTGTGTGACCCTGTGCACTTTTCCGCGGCTTACCATTTTAAAACTACTGATCCGATCAAGTTGAAAAAAATTCTCATGTATTTTTCAAACATTGTAGAACTAATTCGTGTAGTTTAAAAAACGTGTTGAAATTATTCACACTTCGAAAAAAATCATTGAAAAAGCAGTTTTATCCAGAGAAAAAAATTTCAAAAAAATTGAAAAACGTGGCTTCACTGAAAATTTTTTCGGGGCGAAAATTAAACTCTTTTGTTCAATATTCTTGATTTGTGGTTGATTTTAACTGTTATTATATAGCTTTTTGCTTGAAATATCAGCTACTATATTTTTCATTGAGAAATAATTCTCTTCAATTGAAAATTCGACTACTTGCTTGTTAAAAAAACACTTTTCTTGTTGAAGATTCATCATATACGTTAAAAAGTGTACACCTTTATTAAAAATGTATATATTTAGTTGAAAATTTGCAGTAAGTTTAGAAAAATTCAAGAGAATTCAAAAGAATTTTTTGGAATGCCTAAGAATTCAAGGTGAGCCTAAAAAGTTCAAGATGAATGAAACAAAAACTAAAAAAGAAAATTAAAAACTAAGGGAATCAAGTAGAATTGAGTGAATTCAAAGGAATTCAGGATAAATTAAGCAGAATTCAGAATTAATTACGAATTAATTCAAAGAAATTGCAACAAAAAATGGCTAATTTATTAAAATATTTCAAGAGCTTTTTTATTTTATATTTCAAGATACTCATTCCTTTTTGTCTTGATAAAATTCAGTCAAATATGAATATGCCACTATTTGTTCTTTTGTTATCAGCTTCTTTCTCAATTTAAAAACGATACTTTAATCTGTAAAACAATATACCAATAACCGGGTAAAATACAGGCTGACTCAGATCTGTCTTTTTTTGTTGTTCAACAAATTATATGTATGAAGTCATCGTTGAACATCGCAATTTAAATTAATACAAATTTAAAAACTCGAACGTTAACATGGTTTGTAATGGTAATGATGATTAATGTTATATTGAATATAGATTGAATAATATCAAATTGAAATAATATTCATATAACATGTGTTGGATTCTCAGACAGGATTTTAAGTCACTTGAGAAAATCAACTTACGTTAATTATTTTATTCTAAAGAACAAATGCATTATAATGGTATAGAGTAACACAGTTATATTATGTAACTTATTTTTATATTTGTTATATTATATTCCTTCCTTTGAGAAACTTCAGCTTCAGATGAATAAAATGCTTATATCCTTTAGATAATATATGTATATTGAATAATATATCCCAGCACCGATAAAAAGTATCATATTAATTTTTTCTTTGAGGAATATTCTATATTAGTTCTTGGCAGCAGCGTACTTCTCTTTGGCTCTGATAATGAAAAGTATATAATTATTGCCTAGCATATTCCAAAGGAACTATTCAAATACAACTAATAATTAGGAGAAATGTTTACTGATTTAAATTATTGGGTCAATTTTCAATAATTCATATTTAGAGGTAAATAATAAGGTAATAATTCTAACCACTTACAATCTTTTCACTTCAGCGCAGTATGCTGCCAAAAGTGCATTGGTAAAATCCGCTTTCTTTTCTCCATTTAATTTATTTTCTTCATCAAAACATTCATTGATGTCATCAACGTCAGATTCATTCAAAATTTTAATAACAACATCTTCAAGACAATAGTCCTTGATAAGTTGGTCCCAACTTTTTTCATCAATTTGCGGTGATTTTTTTGCTCCCTGCACTAACTCATCTGACAAAGCATTTGCGATTTTAGTAGCAATAGAACGGTCTTTAGTTTCTTCTTGAATTACTCCGGTGTGTGTTTGGCATTGTTTAATAAATTCAGGCATAGTTAAATTCAATTTCTCTTGTATAACTTTGTCTGCAGGTGGTTTGTATGTCTGGGCGAAGACGCAGGTTGAGAACCCTAGAATGTTATTTCTGTAAATATCTTAATAATCTATCTTTTTAACAATTAAATACAGAAATTTCAAAAAACTTACATGCCATGACTGCGACTAGAAGATTAATCGAGTACTTCATACTGGAAGATTTTATAGCTTTGCCAGGTGACGGGTTTAAAAGTATTTTTACTTCTCTCACCAGACGTGATTGTATGACTGGCCAGGCCACAAATGTTGGTTCTTAAATACTACCGTCCTGATGAAGAAAATTTTTATCTACTGTTTAACGTAAGGATTTTCTTGGCTTTTTGACGTGCAGGTAAACAAGCTTTACGGGAAAACGTTGATAATAAGGTTCTTCACCCGAACGGAAGAATTGCTCAATTTAGAAACGACATTGTAATATTCTTCGTTGCAAAAATATTTGTTCAATACCTATACTTAATTTAAATTACGTATATTATGTAATAGTATATTCCTTCTTTTGAGGAACATCAGCTTCAGTTAAACATAATGCGTACATCCTTTAGAGATAATATATGTCTAATTATTGTATAATATATCCCATCACCGATGAAAATTATTATAATTATTGTTCCTTTTAGGAATATTCTGTATTAGTTTTCGCCCGCAGCTAACTTCTTTTTGGCCCTGTTAAAAAAAAGATATATAATTATTCCCTAGCATTTAATGCTTTAATGAAAATTTCTTCTAATTATTATTCGTTCTTTACTGAAACTTTAATGACTAGTACAAAACTTTAAAAGGAACTATTCACATACAAACAATAATTAGAAGAAATATTCACTAATGTAGATTATCGGTCGAATGTTCAATAATTGACATTTGGAGTAAAATGATTAGGTATTCTAATCACGCACAATCTTTTCACTTCAGCACAGTATGCTTCCAATAGTGCATTTTCAAAATCCGTCTTCTTTTGTCCCTTTGATCTACTTTCTTCGTCAAGGCATTTATTGAAGTCATTAGCTTCGGATTCTCTCAAAATGCTATTAAGTTTTTTTGGATCAGAAATTCATCTTTTGGTAGAAAATTCATCTTCTGGTAGCTAAATTTTTGGCTGGAAATTTATATTTCTTGGTCAAAAATGTAAATGTCTCCTAAAAAATTCATTATTTTAGTTTGAAAATTAATTTATTTGGTTGAAAATGCAAGTTATTCTTTAAATTTAAAAAGTTTATTATTGTATTTTTTGTTCTGAATTCATCTCTTTTTGTTGACGAAAATGCACCCGTTTTGTTAAACATTCTTTTATTTTGAATAGAATAAATTGCTCCTTTTGGATTGAAAATTCATTTTTTAGTAAAAAAAAAAACGGTTTTTTTTTGTTAGAATTTAATTACTTTTATGGAAAAATGTATTATTACATTTGTGGTTACAAATTATACTATTTACTTAAAAATCCAATTTTTTAATTGAAAATTCAACTATTTTGTTCAAAAGTTTTGTTGTTGTTGAAAATTCATCTTTTTTGTTGAACATTCGTCTTTTTGGATCAGAAATTCATCTTTTGACAGAAAAGTAATCTTTTATCGTTACAAACTAATTCATTTTAACTTAAAAATATACTATTACGGTTTTGGTCCAGGCATCATCTCTTACGGTTGAAAAATCTACGTAATGTTTTAAAATAAAATGGTAGAAAATGATCGATTTGGGTTCCACATTTTCCTAATTTTTCATAGAAATATTTCATTGTATATTCATGAAATTTTGTAAAAATTCATAATTTTTTGGAAAAACCTATTAAACATTATGAAAAACTAAACCTTCGTTCTAGAGTCGTAAAGTCTTTTTGCAAATTACAAAGTTTCGTTACTTTATGTGGATATTCGTAATTTTCCACAAAAACCTATTAAAAGTTACGAAAAACCAAAGATTCACTTTGAAATCGTAAATTTTCCTATTTATTCATAGAGAATTGTATTTATTCATAGCTGTGTATTAAAATTGGTAATTTTTGAAGAAAAAATATAAAGACTGCAATTACCTTTTGCAAATCATAAATTTGCATCATTTTTTGTAGAAAGGCATTCATTTGAAGCCCTGAAAAGTCTCCAGATTGATTTCTTAATTAATTATTTGTTATTAACAAAAAACATGAAATCGCAACATTTTCTTAATACGTTTGATTGGATTGTTACTTCCTATTAAGAAATAGGTTAAAAGTGTAAAATGACTCCTTGTCGAATATCCTACGATAAATAGTTTACGAGATACGAATTTGTGAATTAACATTGTGCGTTTTTCATGGAAGAAAAGGCGATGATGAATTTTCATTATTGCAAAAAAAAAAAGGAAATCGGGTTTTTGCTATTGAATTCTGAATGTAGATAGTTCAAAGTATGGGTTGAAAAACATTTTTTTCTTACTTTTTAATGCAAAAATGAGAAACGATTGTGAAGGAACACTTTTTTTAACAATTCATATTCTGTAAAAAAAATCTGTGGAGTTTAATTTCGCTGAAATGTCTAGCAGATTGTATGTCTTCAGGAAAAAGTATCTTTAAGATCTCAACTAGATATTTTACGTTGTTTATAAAAAATCGTTCTAAACAAAGATTTTTTCCATACTTACAGCTGCCAGCGAAGTTCTGTGCAATTGCTTATAAAATTTGCTTAAATAATATTTTTTGAAACGAATATATTTTTCTTTTCTGGCAGCTGTAAGTATGGAAGTTTATAAAGATGTTGATAAGTTTCTAAAGATTTATTATAAACAATGTGAAAAATGTTCTTGACATCTTAAACATACTTTTTCCTGAAGATTTACAATCCACCAAATATTTCAGCGAAATTGAACTCAATAGATTCTCTTACAAAATATGAATGTTTAAAAAATAAATAAAGTGTTTATCCTCCCTTCCGTCATTTTTGGATTTTAAAGTCCAAAAAAGATGTTTTTTAATCTTCCCTGAAAAACGCACAATGTTAATCAACAAATTCATATCTCGTATATTATTTGTTGTAGGATATTCTATATCTATAAGGACTCATTTCAAAGCTTGTTTTATACTTAAAAAAAAGTGTAAATAAAATGTTGCGATTTCACGTGGTTTGTTGATAATAAGCAATTGATTAAGAAATCAGCATCGAACTTTCAGAGGCTTCGAAAGGACGTCCATCTAAAAACTCATTAATAAGGATTAAAAACTCAATCTTTTTATGGGGTTGTAAATTTTCTTATTTTTTTGCAGAAAATTGTAGCTATTCATAATTGTGTTTAGAATTTTTTGTAATTTTCTACAAACAAAATATGAAAAACTGCATCCAGTTTCACTGGACGTATATTTTTGTAAAATTTTATACAAAGGTTTTTATAGAAAAATTCATACATTTTTGTAGAAATTCGTAATGTTCTGCAAAAAACTATACAAAATTAAGATTGCATTTTGCTGTTGTAAATTTTCATAATTTTTCTTTAAAACTCTTTATTTTTGATAAAAAATCATGATAATACAATAAAAATATTTATTTTTCATATAAATGTTTTAGGTTTCTATGTCGAACTATTACAAAATCTATAATTTTCTACAGTTATCTGTAAAAACGAGATTTTCATAGAACGTTGATATTTGTCCTAAACATTTTTCCCATAAGGGTTTGCAATGATAAATAATTGTACAAGAAATTACTGTATAAATAGTTTGCGACTAGTAGACCTGAAAAACCTGGAAAAATAATGGAACGAATAAAAAGTTCGGAAAGTATCCAACATTGTACCAGGAGCTAGAGTTAATTCTGGTCAATGGCGATATTGTTTTTTTCAAAATAGTCCCCTTTGGAAGGCAAAACCTTTTTCCAGTGATACTCATACTTTCGGAAGGACTCCTCAAAATCATCTTTCGAAATAGCTAACAACTACTCCGCCGCATTCTGGTTTATTTCCTCTACGTTTTGAAATTATTTTTCTTCCAGGGGACATTTTAATTTGAGAAACAGCCAGGAATCCTAGGGAGCTAGGTCTGAACCGTATGGGGGCTGTCGAAGATGTGTAAGGCCGTATTTCACCAAAAATTGCTCAGTAAGATGCGACGAATGGGCAGGTGCGTTGTCGTGGTGAAGGGCCTACTATCGGCGAGAAAATTCGAGTCCTCTGGCTTTGACGATGGAAAAGTATGTGACGAAAAAATGCTAGCTCAATGAATGACGGTTTATTTTAAAGGTGGAAATGTTCTACGTTAATGAGCCAAAATAGAATCTCCTGAAATTTTTTTTGCAGCTTACAGACCTGAAAAACTGCTAAAAAGTAAGGAAATTTGACAGTTTTTAAGAACAGTCAACTTTGGAGCGTAGTTTTTTATTGAAAAAATAATATGAAAAATCTGAAAAAATGCATGGTGCTACTCTAAACATTTCTCAACAAATTGCCGTTGAAAAATTTGCAAAATATTAAAAATTGTTCGTTTTTTGTACATATATATGCAACTGAACTACCTTCAGTTCAAATGAAGATAATGAAGTGATTGAAATTGGAGATAGTTAGTTGAACTATCTGTAATTATTTACAATTTGAAAGAAGTATGTGCTTCTTCTTGTCTTCGTGCGAATTGCGATAATGTAAGTCAGTTTTTTTCTATTGGAAAGCAAGTGGCGAGGAAAGACGAGGACGGTCGCATGAAAAAAAGGCACCCCGCAATTTGTTGAGAAATGTTTAAAGTACCACCATGAATTTTTTCAGATTTTTCATATTATTTTTTCAATAAAAAACTACGCTCCAAAGTTCACTGTTCTTAAAAGCTGTCAAATTTCCTTAATTTTTAGCAGTTTTTCAGGTCTGTAAGCTGCAAAAATTTGTTCAGGATATTTTTTTTGGCTCATTAACGTAGAACATTTCCACCTTTAAAATGATCCGTCATTCATTGAGCTAGCATTTTTTCTTCACATACTTTTTCAACGTCAAAGCCAGAGGACTCGAATTTTCTTGCCGATAGTAGTTGCACAGTGTGAGAAATTAGACAATTGGGGTTCAAAATAATTCAGATCCTACAATTTCCATAGGATTTCATCTTTTCTTTATTTAAATTAAAGCTTATTAAATTCTAAAGAGGTCTGTGGAAGCTGATTTTGCAAAAAAAGGCTTTATTTGTTTGTTATTGAAGTTGCGAAATGCCAAAAAAACATAATTTTTCATGATTGAGCTGCCTGTTGTGTATCATGTATCGATAATACCTTAAAAAGGCGAAAAACTGATAGATTTACAATCAAATAATAACTCTTGATAATCTAGATCAAGTTCTTGCAATCCGTTCAATCTTTATAAACAAATTTATGAACAAAATCGATTTTTGCTGGACATTGAAGCCTGGAAGCTCTTTTCATCACATTTTTCACCGCGAAATCGAGTGAAATCAAAGTTTTATTTAAATCAAACACTGAAGTGTTATTTTTTTTATTGTTATAAACAAATTTAATAAACAAGCGCCTCTGGATACATAAAATGCATTTTTTCCAACGCGATCATTAGTTTTGCCTTCAAAAATAAAAATCCTATGACAGACATGGACAATCAACAATAGTTACCATTGTTATACACAATGCTGATTAAAAAATGTATTAAGCAGTCACTCTTAGATAGAAAAAATCCATTTTTTGCAAAATTGTTCATTTTATCCCTAAATTAAAATTTTGATGGAAGAAACTGACATTTGACAATATTTTTTATTGTTAATAACTATTCTGATCAACAAATGCATTCAATAGTCGCTTTCAAATAGGAAAAATGTTTATTTTACTGAAATGTTGATTAGATCATAAAAAATAAAACTCCAAAGAAATATACTGACATCCAACAACATTTCCCATTGTTATAAACAATCTTGATCAAATAGTTAATGTCACCTTGAAATAAGGAACCGAATCGTAAAACGTCTACTTTCAACATTTTTTTCTAATATTATAAGCAATGAAGATAAACGAAATCATGAAGCTTACCCATTTTTGGACGAAAAATTCTGGTTTTCAGCAGCGTTGTCCATTCTTTTCGGATTTCAACCAATGAAGATTTGTGTCGCAGTTTGTTGATCATGACTGATCCCTACACAAAAAAAATCATAACCCTTGAGTTGTGTGTCCCCCGTCCCATGAATGCACAAGTTCAAGATCAGCTGATTGGAGATGATTGAGACAAGAATAAACAACGCTGCTGAAAACCAGAATTTTTCGTCCAAGAATGGGTAAGCTTTGTGATTTCGTTCATCTTCATTGCTTACAATATTGGAAAGTATGTTGAGTGTAGACGTTTTACGATTCGGTTCCTTATTTCAAGGTGACATTAACTATTGAACCCAAAAACAGATTTATTCTACACGAAAGAATTATTTAAAAAAAATATTGATCAAGATCGTTTATAACAATGGGAAATGTTGTTGGATGTCAGTATATTTTGTAGGAGTTTCATTTTTTATGATCTAATAAACATTTGAGCAAGAAAGAAATATTTCGTATTTGAAAGCGACTATTAAATGCATTTGTTGATCAGATTTGTTAATAACAATGGAAAATATTTTCAAATGTCAGTTCCTTCCATCAGAATTTTAATTTAGGGATAAAATGAACAATTATGCAAAAGAATGGATTTTTTCTATCTAAGAGTGACCGCTTAATGCATTTGTTAATCAGTATTGTTTATAACAATGGTAAGTATTATTGACTGTCTATGTCTGTCATGGAATTTTTATTTTTGAAGGAATAACTAATGATTGCGTAGAAAAAATGCATTTTATATATCCAGAGGCGCTTATATATTAATTTTTTTTATGGAATTTGTTTATTTTAATCAAAAAAATAATACTTTAGTGTTTGATTTCGATGAAACATTGATTTCACTCGATTTCTCGGGGAAAAATGTGATGAAAAGAGATTCCAGGCTTCAATTTCCAGCAAAAATCGATTTTGTTCATAAATTTGTTTATAAAAATTGAACGGATTGCAAGAACTTCATCTAAGTTATCAGGATTTGTTAATCGTTTTTAAATTTATCAGTTTTTCATCTTTTTGAGGTAATAGCAATGAATGATACAGAACGGGTAGCTGAAATATGAAAAATTATGTTTTTTTTTTGCATTTTGCAACTTGAATAACAAACAAACAGATCCTTTTTTGCAAAATCGGCTTCAAAAGACCTCTTTAGAATTTAATTAGCTGTAACTTAAAACAAGAAAAGATGCGATTGGATGAGAATTGTAGGCTCTGGATCATTTTGAACCCCAATTTTCTAATTCGCCGCACTGTGAGTCGAGACTTTCCCACAAATCAGACTCGAAATTTTCGAAACTATAGTTTCTGGAATTCCAATGTCTTCCTCTATTTTTTTCTGTTTAATGAGAATTTTTAATAATTAACACTTGCACTCACTCAACATTTTGAGTTGTTTTGGCTTTTGCGGGCCTGCCAGGACGAGGGTCGCTTTCCACTGAACTACGACCAATTTTAAATTGCCTAATCCACTCTTTAATTTGAGTATCACTTATAGACTCATCACCATAAACTCTCTGAATCATAACGATGGTTTTCGAAAATGAGTGGCCAAGTTTTTTGTGAAATGTAATGCACAGTCTTTTTTCGGTGCCTTCCACAATCTTGAAATGCGACCCGTTAGCTTAAAAAGTTCAAGATGAATGAAACAAAAACTAAAAAAGAAAATTAAAAACGAACAGAAGTAAATAGAATTGAGTGAATTCAAATAAATTCAAGAGAATTAAAATAATTCCACAGAATTCTAAACACGCAAAGGAATTTAAAAGAATTCAGGATATATTAAACAGAATTCAGAATGGATTCCAAATCAATTCAAAGAAATTGCAAACAAATGGCTTATTTATTAAAATATCTTGAGAGCTTTTTTATTTTAAATTTCAAGATACTCATTCCTTTTTGTCTTGATAAATTTCAGTCAAATATGAATATGTCACTATTTGTTCCTGTTATCGGCTTCTTTCTCAATTGAAAAACGATACTGTAATCTGTAAAACAATATACCTATAACCGGTTAAAATACAGGCTGACGCAGGTCTTTTTTTTGTGCTCTTCAAATAATTATTTGTCCGAAGTCATCGTTGAACATCGCAATTTAAATGAATACACATATAATGATGATGATGAATGTTATATTGAATATTGATTGAATAATAATAAATTGAAATAATATTCATGAAACATGTGTTGGATGCTCATACAGGATTTTAATTTAATTAACAAAATCAACTTGGGGTAATTATTTTATTCTAAAGAACAAATACATTATAATTGTATAGAGTAATGCAGTTATATTATGTAACTTATTTTTATATTTGTTAGATTATATTCCTTCCTTCGAGAAACTTCAGCTTCATATTAATTAAATGCGCATATTCTTCAGATAACGTATGTATATTCAATAATATATCCCACCACCGATAAAAAGTATCATATTAATTTTTTCTTTGAGGAATATTCTATATTAGTTCTTGACAGCAGCGTACTTCTCTTTGGCCCTGATAATGAAAAGTATATAATTATTGCCTAGCATATTCTAAAGGAACTTTTCAAATACAAATAATAATTAGGAGAAATGTTCACTGATGTAAATTATTGGGTCGATGTTCATTCATTAATGTTTGGAGATAAATAAGTAGGTAATAATTCTAACCACTTACAATCTTTTCACTTCAGCGCAGTATCCTTCCAAAAGTGCATTTGTAAAATCCGTTTTCTTTTCTCCTTTTAATTTATTTTCTTCATCAAAACATTCATTGATGTCATCGACGTCAGATTCATTCAAAATTTGAATAACAACATCTTCAAGACAATAGTCCTTAATAAGTTGGTCCCAACTTTTTTCATCAATTTGCGGTGATTTTTTTGCTCCCTTCACTAACTCATCTGACAAAGCATTTGCGATTTTAGTAGCAATAGAACGGTCTTTAGTTTCTTCTTGAATTACTCCAGTGTGTGTTTGGCATTGTTTAATAAATTCAGGCATAGTTAAATTCAATTTCTCTTGTATTACTTTGTCTGCAGGTGGTTTGTATGTCTGGGCGAAGACGCAGGTTGAGAACCCTAGAATGTTATTTCTGTAAATATCTTAATAATCTATCTTTTTAAAAATTTAATACAAAAATTTCAAAAAACTTACATGCCATGACTGCGACTAGAAGATTAATCGAGTACTTCATACTGGAAGATTTTATAGCTTTACCAGGTAACGGGTTTTAAAGTATTTTTACTTCTCTCACCAGACGTGATTGTATGACTGACAGATCCACAAATTTTGGTTCTTAAATACTACAGTCCTGATGAAGAAAATTTTTATCTACTGTTTCCCTTTGATAATGAGGTTCTTCACCCGAGCGGAAGAATCGCTCAAGATACTAATTTTTTTGTGTCAAGATCAAATTTTTTTCAAGAAGTCATTGTCTGTTCTTGTTATTTGCTTTTTTGTCAATTTAGAAACGAAATGGTGATATTCTTCGTTGCAAAAATATTTGTTGAATATCTATAATTAATTTAAATTACGTATATTGGATGCTCTAGCAGGAATCTAGTTTGATTGAAAAATTTACTTTGGATAATTAATTTATTGAAGAGAACAAATACATGATAATTTTATATAGTTGTATTGAATAAATTATTTGTATATGTGTAATAGTATATTTCTTCTTTTGAGGGACAGCAGCTTCAGTTTAACATAATAATATCTCATCATCCATGACAATTATTATAATAATTGTTCCTTTTAGGAATATTCTGTATTAAGTTTCGCCCACAGTGTACTTCTCTTTGGCCCTGATAATAAAAAATACATAATTATTCCCTAGTATTTTATTGCTTTAATGAAAATTTCTTTTAATTATTAGTCGTTGTTAACTGAAACTTTAAAGACTTGTAGAAAACTTTTAACGAACTATTCACATACAAACAATAATTAGAAGACTTTCGATAATGTTATAAGTAATTTTATTTTATTTTGTATCAAGCAAACTAATTCACAAATATACGAATAAGACTTATCTTTCGTCGCTAATGACCTAGATGTAGATGCGGCGTTAAATAAACCTGATTAATAAAAAAATAATAATAATTAGAAGAAACATTAACTCATGATAATTATCCGGTGAATTTTCAATAATTCATACTTGGAGTAAAATGATTAGGTATTACTTCTAACCACTTACAATCTTTTCACTTCAGCACATTATGCTTCCAATAGTGCATTTGTAAAATCCCTTATCTTTTGTCCCTTTGATTTCTTTTCATCGTCAAGGCATTTATTGAAGTCATTAGCTTCGGATTCTCTCAAAATTTTAATAAGACCTTCAAGACCGTATCCCTAACAATTTGGCACCAACTTTCTTCATTAATTCAGGCACAGTAATTCAATTTCTCTTGTATTTCCTGTACTTTTTTGGATTGGAAATTCATCATTTGGTAGAAAATTTATCTTTTGGTAGCTAGACTTTTGGTTGGAAATTCATATTTCTTGGTTGAAAATGTAAATGTCTCCTAAAAAATGCATTATTTTGGTTTGTAAATTAATTTATTTGGTTGAAAATGCAAGTTAATTCTTTTGATTTGAAAAGTCTATTATTGTATTTTTTGTTCAGAATTCATCTCCTTTGGACGAAAATGCAATCGTTTTGTGAAACATTCTTTTATTTTGAATAGAAAAAAATTGCTCCTTTTGGATTGAAAATTCATTTTTTAGTGAAAAAAGTCGGGTTTTTTTTTGTTAGAAGGTAATTACTTTCATTGGAAAATATATTATTACATTTTTAGTTCACTATTCAACTATTTTTGTTAAAAATTTTACTATTTGGTTGAAAATTCAATTATTTTTGTTGAAAATTACACTATTTTGTTCAAACTTTTTTTTTAATTTATCTTTTTTGTTGAACATTCGTTTTTTTGGATTGGAAATTCATCTTTTGGTAGAAAATTAACCTTTTATAGTTGCAAGTTAATTCATTTTAACTGAAAAATCTACTTTTAAATTTTTGGTTTAGAATTTAACTTTTTTGGTTAAAAAATGTACTATTTTGTTGAAATTTAATTATTTTGTTGAAAGCGCAACTATTTTGTTCAAAGTATTCTTTTAGTTGAAAATTCATATTTTTTGTTGATCATTCGTCTTTTTGGATTGGAAATTCATATTTTGGTAGAAAAGTCATCTTTTATGATGACAAGTTAATTCATTTTAACTGAAAAATCTACTACTATATTTTTGGTCTAGACTTCATCTCTTACGGTTGAAAAATCTATCATTTGATTGAAATTTAATTATTTTGTTGAAAATTCAACTATTATGTTAAAATTGCATCCTTTTTGGTTCAACAGTCGTCTTTTTGGATAGAAAATTTATCCTTTTGAATTAAAAATTCTTTTTTTGGTAGAAAAGTAATATTTTTTGGACGGAAATTCATTTTTCTTGGTTAACACTTTATTTGAATCTGCTTTAAGTATTTAAAAAGAGATTTACATATTAAACTGTTGCTGTCCGTATTATAAATAAATTGTTTTGCAAGTTTTTATTCGTTGACAAAATTAAAATGTTTACAGACTTTACTAAAATTCACATTAAAAAATTTGTTACATGGAAACTTATAAGCTGGAATATTATTTTAATATACTAAATTTTAAATCGCTATAAGGAGAGGTTAAGATTTTTTTAATTTAAGCTTGATTATTCTATTGCTAAAAAAATATTATGGTTTAAATCATTTATAATACCAATAAGAGAGGAAGTACGCATAATTTTCAAAAACGTATCTTTATTGTTTTGATGAAGAATTTACTCATTTCAATTCAAACAATGCACTCAGAAAAAAACTTATCTTGAACTAAAGAAATCGTTTCTTTACCATAGTTTTTTTCAACTGACCCAAAAATACATTTAAAATAAAAAAAACATTTATTTGATCTTAAAAAATGATGTAGTTCGTATTTTTTGGTTTAAAGAAATCATTTCTGTAATAGGTTTTCTTTAATTTAAATAAATATTTGTTTGATTCAAAGAAATTTCAGACGGAAATGAGAAAAGTAATATATTTGAGTTCAGTACTTTAAATCAAAGAAACTATTTCTTTAAATCAAAGAAATTATTTTAACACTCGAAACCGCTACTTAGCTACACGCATGCGACATGTGATTCAGAGACGCTCCTGTACGTTTGGTTTATTTTTATCAGTTACAAGTGGTAATTATGAATAAGAAAACCTGTGACGTGTTGACGAATTGGGGATTCGCCGATAAAATCCAACAATTTTATTTCAGTATTATTTCCTCTATTTTACTGTGATATAGTTACATATATGGTGATTCCTAACCTCATTTCCACAACATCGAACAATGCCGGTCATATCTGAATATTTTATTGCTTTAAGTATCGACAACAAATTTGTGTT